>JAEIHY010020002.1:0-79649 GCA_018904565.1 Drosophila tsacasi | reverse complement strand
TTACGACGGCATTCTGGATCGTTCTGTCCGGCGAAACACGGAACATGCAATACGGGAATACAAGCTCTGAAATGCAGAATACGGCAATGGCATTCCCATTGTAATACTCCTTCCCCCTTGGCGATGCCGTCGCTGAATTCCCGAATCGGGGGCATCAGTCCGCCGCTCCTCATCTGTTTTCGCAGTGGTCGCCGGAGGTGGTGTTGTTGTCATCATCACCATCAGCACCATTACGAATAATGAGTGTGGCTTCTGGGGTTGGGTTGGGTGGATTTTCCCCCGACCCCCACTCACAGCGTAGTCGCCTTGGTCAGGGCATGAAAATTGTTATCTCGCACATTGCAGACGATTTCCGGCAGGCATTTGGAACACGTATGCACACAGACGGGACTGCGACAGCGACTCCGATCGAGATTCGGATTCTGATGATGTCGGAAGGTCAACAGGAATTAAGTTTTGGAATTTATAATGACGCCGGAGCACAGGCCTTGGCATTAAGTTTTAAGGGTATGTTACCAGGCTTCAAAGAAGGTAATTAAGAAGATTCTAAGCAGCTCAACCATGTCATATATAATTTTAATACTCTGGTTTCCATGGAGGCCCCCAAAATCCTAGCAGAAGCTAATAAGGAGTAACCGATTTCGGTTCAATCAGGAGCCATAAGCCCCTGGAAGCAAATTAGCCCGCTTTCAATGGCCCTGTGAGGCCCCATCTCATTCAGCTCATCCACCCTTTTCCCCTCGGTCCTGTGAAGGACAACACTTAGGCCCAACACACACTCACACTCACACACCACACACCACCCAGACGAGGCGTAACCAATACCCAAACATTGCTTCCTCTTTCGGCTTCGCAATGACGCTGCTAATGAGCTCTAATAACGATAATGACGGCCACGCAAATAGTAAATATAAATACACAAGCTTATATATGGAATATGTTTATATATAAATTTATATATATATCTATATATGAATATGTATACGTCTGCGGGTGGGTCCCATGAATGGCCCTCATTTGGGGGCATGATAATGGGTCCTGGCCCTGGGGATGCAACTGATTGGCATTGTCGAGGATGAAAGCGATAGTTCGCCGGAATATGCCTCTTAAATATAATGATTTCCCCAAAAATGCCAAAGTGATTTTCTAGGAAAAGGGGAAATGCTAACGACAGCTGATGATTGCCTATGCAAACTCATCGGTATCATTTTTGGTAGCAGTATGACGGCACATTTATTTATATTTCATTTTAGGGTTCATGCCTAAGTAAACTATTTTGACAGCATAATAATTGAGAGTTTTCTATGAGGATCTTAAGTACGTGATGAAAAATATTTGTAAAAATCTATTAAGGCTCAAAGATTCATACTCTATGAAATATTTCCAAGCATACCCCTTAATCCTTCGTAACATGTTATCCTTATATGCCATGAACAAATTTATTTTAATAATAATTCTGATTCATCCGTGGAACAAATATGACTGTCAAAGCACCCAAAGCCCACCATAGCCACAAAAGAACAAATTAATTAAATCATTTTGAACATAATTCAAACCAATTTAAATATGTATCCGCTCCGTAGGCATAAGCTCACCTCTCCACGGCGCCCTAATGACATCCCCCAAATCCCGTAATACCCTCTCGATACTTTAAATAACCGCTTTAATTAAATTTATTGATTTTTGCATTTTAAGCTTTCGGTTTGTTTCGCCTGCAGACAGACAGCGAGCTCGAGGCATTTACTCTGCCGCTGTCGTCAGTGTTTTTTCGTAAATTCGACGACAAACTTAAAACCCCGACGGAGCAGACGCCGCCAGGTGTTGGGCAAAAGTTGGGAACAAAGCGCAGACAGGACCTCCTCAAGCAGTGCAATTAATTTCGATTGTCGAAAATAAAGAGGGACAATCACGGGGACGGCGGCGGCGAGAACTGGGAGCGTCAAAGTATATATATTAATCAAATGGCGCCAACGACGAGGACAGCCGGAAAGGCGGTGGGGTAAAGCATCGAGGACATCGAGCAGCGCACCCTGTCTGCAGACGCGTCCTGTCTGCCGACATGAAGAGGCCTCAAGGTCCTGACGAAAGGCGCCCCTCCCCTCTTCCTGAATTACTCTGCTAATTTTCCTGTGCCATCTGTCCTTGCTGCGCCACACTGTTGTCTATGCCCCTACACATACACTTGAGTCCCCTTTTGAAGGACTCGCTCGAAAAGTCAAAGTGCAATTAGCAGGCAGCTGCTGCCTTCTTCTTTTTATTTATCAGTCCAAATATTTATTTTCAATTTTGTATGCAAATGTCACCGACGAGCAGAGCTTCCTACATTAATCACAGGGCACACCGCCCACCCGTTGTTTTCAGTGGACGACGATGATGTGGTGCCGACTGCGTGGAAGCAGGAAAAATAATTAGGTTGTCATGTTTACGGCGCTGAAATTAGCTGGCAGTATCGGAATGGGACATCTTTGATGTTGATCTCAGTAAGGGCAAAGTAAGTATTCGCAAAAGGCGGAAATTTCCATGACTTTTCACTTTTCCACCTCGCCTTTTTGCGCGTTATGAAACCAGCTTACGATGATGACCTTATTTCTGTTATGCACAGTTAATAAAATTGTATGAAATTCAATTTACAGCTTTTAATATCACATTTTATATTCAATTTATATTAAACACGGAAAACATTTCAATTAAAAAAATATCTTGATTCGATTTTTATAGCCAATAAATATACGAAGGACTTGTAAACTTCCTGTCGATATAGACTTGCATTTTTGTCCTGTGTAACTGGCAACAGACTGAGACGGAAATTGCAGCAAATACACAGGCACAAGTACAAGCGCAGCACACCTTAAACCGGAAGCGGAAACATTATTCCCAAAATGTCAAAAAACATAACAGAAGGCCATTAGACACACTTTTGTTTCTGGGTCAGCCAGCTGACTTCCCGTCTACCAAAAGTGAAACTCGGTAAAGGAAAAAGCCAAAATTGTCTGGCAAAAAAAGTAAGTGAGAGAGGGAGAGAGAAAGAGCTAAAACAAAACGAGTTGAACGAGGACTGTGTGGGCGTTTGGACAGGAACTCAACGGCCATTCCGGCACTGACCAGGCCACTCTCCGTCTCCTCCTCCTTACGGGGGTCGCACGGAAATCAAGTTGTGTCAACAGCTTAAAAGCCAAAATGTAATAAGCCAGGGAAATGTAATGTAATAAAATATCAAATATAAAATGGCGATGGTCCTGGCGGGAGAGCATTTGTTGCCATTAAAGTTTCACTTTGAAATTGGAGGCAGGCGGGGGAGCGAGGGACATCGAGGTCGCAGCCAAGCAGACTGAAGAAAATCCGATGCGGTGCCACAGAACTGGAATGCTCTTATAGTCAGATATTAAGTACTCAATTATATCCCTAAGATCCACTTGAGGATTATCTCCCCATCGTTTCTTATTCATATTAATAATTACTTCTTACATAATGGCATCTTTTTCTCAGATCTGAAGAGATTAGAATATATTTTTTAAGGCGCCTAAGAGTATGGAATGATATATTTACAACATCTCCTCTTTGGATAATCGCTTGCATGAGAAGTTAAAAAAAAAAACGATTTAAATCTGTGTAAAAGCTCTGCAATAAATATTATTTGTGGCAAGCTTAAGGCCAAAGTAAATATGCCCGCGCCAAGGGGCCATTAAACGGATTGCTTGCCTTTGGATTTTGTGTAGCCGCAAAATATGCAATATTTTATTATTGTTGCCCCGAACAGTATGCAACACTTTATTTCAGCGCCATGCGCTTCCGCTTCAGCTTGAATTTCCTTTTGCAAAGCAGGCGGAGAACAAGGAGCACAAGGAGAACGAGGAGAAGGTGGCTCTCGGCAAATCTGGAACAGTTCCAAGCCTTGACTTCTCGACGCCTGCTCTTGTGCGAGTGCCAAAAAGTATGCTAGATAGTTTTTACATGCGATTTGAATGAGCACAAACGGATATCGCGCTGTGCTCTGGAACGCTTAAGTGGCACTCGGAATCATTTTAAAACACTCGAAAGCTGTTTCTGCAGAAGAAAATTATTTCTAGCTGGCAAGTTTCTGTTGGCCAAGAGAGAGTCTGCGGTTCAGCACTTTATTAGGGGATTCTGCACACACTCAGCTTGGCATTATAAATTTTTGCTTTGAATTTGAGAAGAAACTTTTTGCGCATTGATACGCCACATAATTGAGTTCACAAACGGAAGTTCCTATCCATGGGACATTGAACCAAAACAACGAACAAATGTTTGTAAACTTTTCTCACCAGGTTTTTTTTGTATTTATTGTGGCCTTGCCTATTCAGTTTGTTCCTTTATTATTTACATTTTTTTTCTGCTCGATTCAAGAGTTCAATCAACCCTTTGAAAGTTGGCCGTAACAAAAAGTTGTGAATAACTCGGCTCTGTTGGCCACTCAGACTTTTTAATGACCATCCCGGCGGGACAGAACTTTCCATTCGAAAGCCTTGCCCGAAATTCAAATTAAAGGCCGTGCAGCAGCAGCAGTCTCGTATCCTGTGTCATGCTCCGTAAAAGGGGCAGGACCTTCCAGAGCCCGGCGTTAATTTTATGTCTTGCAGTATGTTGCACGCAATGTAAATGCTAATTAAGAACGGCGGCAAGTGTCTGGAGCTGGGAAATCGAAGGGGCGGCACTTGCCGCCTAATTGCGTAAACCAAGCGTTTGATTGGTATTTGCACAGCAATTGACATTAAACAGTTGAATCAATAAAAAATTAAAACGGAAGCCCACCACAACAATGGCAATCAAGTGCGACTTTCGGCAAATATTTAATGTGCCTTGGAGGGGTAGGGGGTCAGGGTTAAGCGGGCTTTGTTTTAACCATCACTCCCCATCCCCCCGCCTAATGACTAACTAAACAAGCTGTTATTCCCCCAGCGATATTATAGAGCAACAATATTATTATTAGCCCGAACAGCAAACGGTCATTGGCCTACTCCAATGGAAGGAGTCAGGGAACCTCAATTAGGCTGTCAATCAACACATCAAACGGAGTCAAGTCGCCTCGTTTTAGCCGTCGACATTCCGCCAAATAATAGAGCTATTGATTTTCCACCCCTTAGCCTCCATTCCTGACCCCGTTCTAATGACTATCGCGGCTCGCTGCCCGTGGGCGTTGGCTGACATGCCCCAGGCAATTCTTGATCGCCTAATTAGCTGCCTGTCCGCCGAATGGATGCCTCCTCCTGATTTCCCTCGTCTGCCGGAAAAGGAGCACTAAGCCCGTAGAAATTACCCGTCAAATAAGGCAAATAATATTTGCCAGTCAGTTCAAGTGCTTACAATGTGCTTAAGTGTCCGGTGAGTAAATATTTAAGGATGTGAAGCTTGTTCAGGTAAGTTCAGGAATATATTAAAAAAGGAAATTTAAGAAGTAACCTTAAAATGCTGCTTCTCCATTTTGTTTCTTAGAACTTTTACCCAAATTCTCTGGCTTGAAGATTTCTGTCCCTTCAAAATTTAAGCTCCTCTAGGTCTCTTCATATATTTCTCAGCAAAACAAATAAATGTATCTCCTGAGTATCGGATTATCCATTGTTTATGTCTGCTAATTGCCCCGAAGAACAACAGCTTCAGACGTTGAATTTTCCCTTATGAACACGAAGATTCCAAAGCTGAAATGTGAATGACGGCGAGGTGAGTTCCCGGGGCTTATTCGCCAGTTGATAAACGAGCGGAACTGCAAGGGAGTGACTGAATCTGACTGAATCTAAGCCTTTGTTCGATTTAATTATCGGTTGCACAAAGAGCTGGGCGGGCGAAGTCTTGCCGGGCTTCGAGGGCACATCCTTGCGGCATGTGGCATTTGGCAGGGATGTAACAAAAAACCAATAACGAAAGTGGAGTTGCATTTGCCGGCGATGTCAGCATCCGTGCAGGATTCCCATCCCACCCGTCGTCCACGAGCAATGCTCAATCCTGGCCCCTTTATCGATTAGCGCTAGTAACGGCCCCTACCTTTGGGAATGTATGGGTGCACTTAAAAAAAATTGATTGAATATTGTTAACACACATTTTTAAAGAATATATGTACACTAGAGAGGTACATCTTTTTAGAGTTATATTTAATTTTAATTAATAATCATGGGTCAAAAATGCTTCAAGTATTTTAGTATACGCAATAACGAAGTCTGATGTTTCTTTTTTAAAGTGTACATGCAGTGTACACAAACAAACATGTTACTAAAACTGCTGTAACCAGTGACCTCTCTTCCCCCAGACCCCATCGAAGGGCTGGGGGTTAAGAGAGAGGCTAGTACCAGAGCAAATGACGCTGCAAATGAAAGCAGGAAACGTTGCCGCATTCATTCATTCTACACACAAAAGCCATTAACCGCTTTGATTCCATTGTTTTGTTTGTCATCATCATCATCAGCAGCAGCAGCAGCACCGCCATCACCGTCCCACAACTACGCCCCCACCCAATCCCAGTCCAAAATCCCACTCCCAGTCCACGTAGAAATCCAGGAACTCCGCCACTTCAATTCCCCATTCCCTTCCAGGGGTCACGGGTCACCAGAGGACAAGGGTATGGGGCGAAGTCAAGGCTGTGATTTACACGATTTGCCATTTGATTTTTAATGGACTTGACGTCATAGAAACTGACACTAACTCCGAGGGCAGTTCGGTTCACTTTAAACTAATTGAATTCGCTGAGGGGTTGAAATTTAAGAATCGAAGAGGATACTTTTATTGAAAAGTTATATATCCTTAAATACATAATGAAATTTAATACTATAAATATTAAACTAATTATTCTATTATAAAATTGAAGGTTGAAAGAGCAAGTTTAGCTACCTTTTTTTAAAAAAATCAAAACCATATAACTTTTCTTTAAAAAACCTTCAAGGCTTGAGAGCACAACACTGTTCTATTGAAATCAATTTCTATATTAAAATGATTTTTGAAATCTGTAAATTCTTTTTATTATTGCTAATTTAGCCCTTCTTTTCCAACCTATGACCTTAGGACGCCACCATGAGGGCCTACACCCAGCACTTTCACCCATTTCAGGCATTGTTGTCCCTCTTGCGCCCCAATATTATTATTATTGAAAGACTTTTGCTGAGCTGCGGGTTTTATAAAGTGCTTGCGGTTCCTCTTTACCCCATTTCCGTGCCGTGGACCCATCATCTGGCGCGGACCCCGTAGACGGTCTCCGTCCGGTGATGGCAAAAAACGACTCTTGCGGAAAAATCAACATTGCACAAAAGTTTTCAACGCCCTAGTACCGCCGCCGACGCCGCCCAGACTCGCTATCACCCACCATCACCACCCACAACTACTACTGCCCGTCGTCGTCATCGTTCATTCCGCTCCCTTTTCATTGCTTTTTTGTTTTGGCTTAGCGTTGATGATGTATGCACTTTGAAAGAGTTGAGCAAAGTGGTTTTTCGGGTTTGATGAGCTAACGTCAAGTCCACCGCCCCGAGCCCCTGCCCACTTTCCGGCTGAGAAATATGAGCATGTGCTGGTGTTTGATTTTCCCGAATCCGTGTGTTTGAATTGGACTGCTGCCATGAAGTTATTAATGGACTTCAATGGGGTTTCAATTATGCGATTTCTGCGATTTGAATTTGAATGATATTTTGATTGTTTGCTTGCATTTGTCCGAGGATTCCCGCAGTTTGATGCTCTGAAATGCATTGTTTAATTTAATCAGAGCCACTAATGGCTTTGCCACGGCTTAACTCAAGCGAAAATTAATTGGCGACCAAATCATATTGAAAATATATAAATTGCCTGATATCAAAGGATTTATTAACGAATATTTGCACAGCTCTTAATTTAAAATATTCTAAATTAAATAGAATTTAATTCGAATGAATTATAAAACGTTTTTAGTATGACGAATATAACACAAACTCATAAATTCAACTTTGGAAACTTGGCATACGACACAATACCTTCCAAAAATAATTCTAAATTGCTTTTATTTGATTGCCTTTAACAAAAAAATCCCTTAAGCGCCAAGTATGATAGTAATATAAATTTGTCAAAAATACTGATAGGTCTCATTACTGCTCACTCATTGGAAGTATTTTTTTTGCAGACTAATCCAAATTTGTCGATGTTCAACACTGATTTCGTGTCGATCTGGCAACCTCAACCTCTAGCTTTTCTACCGCGTGTTAATTTCAATTCCGACAACATCCAGGCAAAGAGAATGTAAGTCTCAAAATACAATTAACTAACTTGATTTAATTAACAAAAAGTGATCTCGGAGCAATAGAGAACGCCAAGTACAAGGAGAACCACTGCGATGAAGCGAAAAATTGTAGAACTCGAAGAAGAATGGGATTTCCAGGAAACTCCTTACGTAGAAGAGCACATGCCTGATAGCCCTGAGTCGCTGGAGTTCAATATCACAACCGATGAATTGGCTCCGAGCCAGAGTGAATCTGCAGATGAGAATCCTCTTCCGAACAATCTAACGATAGACGATGTGGTGAATATATATGAGGACGTGAGCAAGCTGGCGGACATAGAGCGCTATCTGAATGTGCTATACAGGTAAGTTCCTTTATTTTGGGATTAATGTGAGCTACTAAGTACCTATGCCATCTTTTAGACCCTTCACCTGCTTCCTCAACACCAAGTGCCGTTACAATCTGAGGAATCTGCGACTCTGTCTGCCCGGCAGCATCTACGAGCCCGATAAACATATGGCTCTGGTGACTACTAATCATATGCCCCCCGGCAGCGTCAAGGTCTATGCCAATGGTAACATATATTGCCAGGCCTTTACCCGGAAAACTGCCTGTCGGGTCCTGTACAACTTTTCGGCGGCGCTGGCCGAATTGGGCGGCTACAACCCCTCGCTGCGTCAGCCCAAGTTCAATCTGGTCAACGCAACGTTCTGCATGCCGTTCCCCCTGGACCTGCACGCTTTCCACGCTCGCCTTAAGCCCATAACCGTCTACGATCCCAAGAAGCATCCGTTTCTGACCTACAGCGTACCGGATAGCAAGATCAAGTTCGCCATCTTCCCCGTGGGCTATGTGTATGTGATGTTCTGCAACGGCCCGTTTATGATACGGCAGGCCATAGGCTTTCTCGTGGGCATGCTATACCGTTGCCGAGCCTCCAGTCAGCAGAATGAAAGCAATCCCGAGCTCAGTCACGGCGATATCAACTTCAAGTTGCTCTGGGAAAGGGAGTTTCAGAAGGATGACGACTTCTCCATTCAGTGGAGGGGAGCATCCCGTTAGGCTACAGCTGTAAGATTCGTCTGAAAAATATTTAGAATAAACATAACTTTAATTCTGCCAAGCACTGAAAGTTTTCATCACCACCTGCACATGAGCTTAAAAGGCTCATAAATGTCTGGATACTGCCCGGAGGTAGATAAGTGGTTGGAACAGTTTTATGGCTGCTTCAAGGTGGGGTATATATATGGGAAGTTTATCCTAAAATCAAGCAAGCTTTCACAAGTCATTGCGTTTTATTGGAATCCCCGGAAGACGTGAGACACGGCGTCAATGAAAAACCAAGTCAGAAATCGCTCGCAAATTTACAATGTAGATTTCCAACCTACAGCTCACCTGGAAACCGAGTGGCTGTTGTGGTGTGATGGTGGGACGGACATCCACTAACATAATAAAAACGACACAGGGAGCATGACAAAGCGACAAAATCGAATCGGCAGCGAAAATGTGTCAAATGGAATTTGAAACCGTAGCTCCATCAGTGTCCTGCCGTCCGTCCAGGTGGCGTCGATTTTGCGCCATGAAAAACAATTCAGTCATATTTGTGTGCTTTTCGCCTTTTTCTGTGTGTGTTTGTTTTGTAAACGCAGCAGCTCAGCAACGGAATCGGGCCTCTGGTATTCGCAATTTGTGCGCTGTTACGTGCCGATAATTTGGGGCGTTTTCCGTTTGTCATTCCAACCGCACGACATGCACACAGCCGAGTCACTCCTCTGTTTGGATTCCCATATTGGACAATGATGCTGCTGGCCTTGTCCTGCGGCCTGTGGAGGTGTACTCATCAGTTAAATATAATTTTCCCATGTAAATTTCTAGCGATTTGCAACTTGGACCTGATTTACCAAGATATATGGTAATTATTTTAAATTCTAATAGCATTTTCAATTTCTTCCCAAGCTGAAGTTCTCCATTGTGGTCATGGCTCATCCGGAGCACAAATCCCCATAAGTAAGCACACAGTTTTGGTGGATTTACCAGATTAGAGCTCTTAATAACCGAACAAAAATGAAAACCAACTTGCCTGCAAATTCAGAGCTTAAATTCCGAGAAAAAAAACACAAATTTTGCAGAAAAACAAATTAACTGAATTCTGCTCATTTGAATTCCAGGCGCAGAGCTAAAAATGCAAAAAGTAATTAATATCCTGGCGTTCGTGTGTCCATGGTCCAAGCTTTGCATTCTGATCCCGCAGGACTGCTGTATGGTGGTGCCCAGCCAGGGCTTGGAGGGCTTGGAGAGCTCTGTGGGTTGGGTGGACTGCATTTTCATAATTTCAGCACAACACAGCGGCGAACAAAACGTCGGGGAAGTCCCGAAGGGAGCCAAACGAAGCGCAGTAAATTCCGACGCACTGGAATTTATGCAGCAAATATTAACTTACCGCACACACACGACTCCTGGGCGCATAAATCCAAGGCAAGCAGCCGGAGCAGCACGAGGACCAGGACCACGGCCAGTACTAGGACCTGGAGCAGCCAAATGATCCCCGTCCCGCCGATTTGTGCTTGGCCAGCAAGAACTGACAACAAAACTCATTAGCAGACCCGGCGACCGTGACCGTCGCGCAAAATGGGCGTGGAGCTCGTCGTCGTCCTCGTCCACATCCCATTCCCAAATGGGCGTGGTCCGCTGGTCAGCCGCAGCCCGGGAAACCTAAAGAACTGCAGAAAAGTCGAACAAAAAAAAGAACGCAGCGTGCACTTCCGTTTGCGAAAAGTTCTGGTTATTTTATTCATATTTTCGCAGGCTGCACTTTATCTCGCTGCGGCGGTCTTAGTTGGCGAAATTGTGTGCAACCACGAAAATCTAATAAGCGCGCAAATTTGTTGACATTGCGCAAATGTTTTTTACGGGCCTAAGAGGCGAAACTTTCGCCCGTCCAGCCTCCGAAACCGCCCAAGCCCGCCTTCGTTAAAGATGGCTGCGGTCTGGCCTTGGTCCTTAACCCATTTTGTGGCATTGCCAGATTCTGTTTTCGGCAGCGAGGAAATGAAAAGTTTCCATCTGAGCCAATTTGGAAGTAATTAAGCTGGGCGGATCTTAGTTCCCTCTCTCAGCTTTTGTAAATAAAAAGACAAATTTAAACGAAGTATATAGAGCACAAGGATTTTGTACAAGACGAAGCCTCCATTAAGATTTATATAGAAAATGTTGTAAAATATATATCCAAGAATACATATATTCTCTCTTCTTTAGTGTTATTGAAGAAGGTTTCTAGACTTGGTTATTAAGCAGAATATCAAGCACATTAAGGTCTCAAGATTCTCTGATAGATGGAACAACCTAGCTTTCCTACCTTCTACCTTAAACCAGCTAAAGGCGAACGAAAGAAACTCGTCAGTAGAGCAAAAACGTGAAAGCCTCTAAAGGATGCGGCTGATAAAGGAAGTGTTTCCAGCCGTCAGGACCGTCAGAGGCGGCGGCGAGACAATTTCATTAACCGCTGCGCTGTTTAAAGGCCAAGACTTCGTCCCCTTTGATTTTTATCGGTTGACCTCGACACGAGAGTGTCCTGTCTGACAGGATTAAATGCGAGCACAGTGCCCGGGGCGGGGCGTAAAGTTTTTAATTATTTTTGCGGTTTGAAAATGCATTCCCGACAGAGCCCCCACCCCCGCCCGCCTGTCAGAGCAAAGGACATGCGGGCGAAAGGATGCAGGGCAAAGGAGTAACCGCAGACACCCCGACTTTTATCAGCGCCTTGCAATTGTCATGTGCCCGGACGAGCTGACTGCATTCATTTAAAAGAAAAGTGCAATAACATGTTATTTTAACCCAGACAGGACTTCCTCATCCTCCTCCTCCTGCTCCTCCTCCTTGGTTATTCCCAGCATGATTGTTAACGGTAAGCGGCTTTAAAACATTCACTGCCTTATTACGAAATTACAAGCGGATGACAGTGACGAGGGCGGTCCTGCGCTGAATTATTCGAAATTCGCCAATAATTGAAAAGAAAAAAAAATAAACGACGGAATAAACCGAATCAAAGGAATGGGTGAGCTGGACACTCGAATCATCATCTGAAATCAATGAAAAATTCAGTGATTTACATTTTTATTCAGAAGTTTTTTGCTCATTATGGAAATGTATTTATTACGCCCCACGTTTTGAATAAAAAATCGAGAAAAAATGTAACCAAATGAGAATGAAATGGTGCAGCTTACGCCAAATAAATGCTGATTCAACGGATTATTTATTAATTTGAATTATTGAAAATGTACACAACATGTCTCTGATGAGTTAATGTTAATAAAATATATGTCATTTTTGTAAAGTTTCCATTAGGTTTGTGTTAAGAACCCTCTGCCTTTTTTCTGGCTTATTAGAATTCCAAATAATTCTAAACAAATGTTTTAAATATCCGATATCTTTATATTTGTTAATGTATTCTTTATTGTTAAATAGTCAAAGCTCAAGCCTCATTGCGAATAATCCCCTTCCCTGTTCTCGTACCATAAGCAACTAATATTATGTTGGCAACACTTATCGAAAGCCTTCAAGAACTTTATCCATTCCCATTTGCCCTTTTGTGCATTTACCAAGCTCGCTCCTTATGCAAGTTTCAAGGAATTCCAACTAAAGCCATATTTTTCGGAGTACGCCATGGATTTAGCCGAAGCTAAAAAGGCACCCAGAAAGGAGGGCAGCTATTTTTCGAAGAAATATCCGTACAAATTTTCACAATTAATATGCACTTCCTGTGCAGACGACTTGCAGGCAGTTTTGAATGCAACCGGCAACAACAACAACAAGTTGGAGGGAAGAAGGACTCTTTTTTTTTATTTTTGGGGAGAGAGGAAGTAGCATTCCGTTCCTCAAGCGAAACCCACACCGCCTCGAAGTTCACATGTGAGTTCATTGCTGCCATTAATGAATACGTGTGCAGCAATAAAGCCATTTTTTATGGGCAAAAGTCACGTGAGAAACTATTTAGTACATTTACGAGCGGCCCGGGGTAGCAGGTGAGGTGAGGTGAGGTGAGGTGAGGGAGTGCAGCTCTCTGGCCGGTGCAACTTTGTGCCTGACACAGCCAGAAGAAAGCCAACTTTCTTCCTACATAAATACTCTGGCCCATTGTGTGTGAGTGCTGTGTGGTGGTGGTATGTGCGTGTGTTAGTGGAAACCCCAAACGAATCACGGCAAAAAGTGAAAATATTTTCTAGTTACCCGCATGCATATTTATATACGTGTGCTTGTAAACCAGAAACACACACAAACACTTATATAGAATCAAAAGAAAAGATATTTCCGAAAGCCCCGACTATGAGATATCCCTTGAAGGAAGATCATATACTTCATGATGCTGATTTAGATATCATTTAGAAATATATACAGAAATAAATTTATAAGAATACCTTTTTGATATGTAGATAGATTATAAACTATCAATAATAAAAACTTTACAGATTTACCAGGAAATATCTTATATTACTTAAGCTTTATGTTCAAGAATTATACTTTTTTAGGGGATATCCCGCAAAGGGGTTCGTGTATGTAAGACAATGTACTTTTTTCTACTAAAGCATAAATAATTTATACAATTATATCTGTCTAATTTTGTCCATCCTTAAAGGTTACGTATTATATACCCTAAGCACAATGTATAAGAAGTAAAGCATTTTGAGTGCTGCCTGAATTAATTTTTGGCATTTATCAACTAAGCAAATTGAAATCGTGTCGGTTGAGTCTGGCATTCCTAACCCAGTTTATTGTTGGGCTTCCTTTGATATGTGCACTCAAAGTCTTTTTCTAGGGGTTTAGCTGTTTGTACGACTCCAACGTATCCGATGTTGTTGAACAAGTAAATCAAGCAGTTTTTGATACTTCCTCAACGTTTTTTGGCACATCAGATAATTGATTTTAGTTTGGAGCGACTCTCTGGGGCGTTAATGAGTGACGGTTGGCAAAGTTTTTGAATTGTTGAGAGTTCTTAGAAAACGAAAAGGAATTGCAGGACTTCCCTTAAGGGAATAGGTGGGGTTTTCGATCAAACATTTGAGATATTTCAACCTTAAAGGCTGCTTGTGTGGTACACTTTTAAAGTTATTGTTATTAAGATTATGTTATAATAAAAATAATATTAAGATATATAAATATATGTATAAGATCAAGAAAGTGACTTGTGACCCGTGAATAAAGACGTGATTCACATGTGACCAGAGCTGTAGGATCTTATATAATATATATACACCTAGCTTAGTCACTTTCTTGGCTCACACATTCTCGAGAGCCTTACACCGACAGTCTGTCATAAAAGCTTCGAAACTTGTGCACTTTATAGATCTCTTACTAGCATTACGACCTTGTGGGGGTGGAAGTGGCTGTATTTAGTGGGCGGTTGTGTTGCGGCAATACGGCAATGCACCCATTAGGCCGACCGGTAAATGAGCATTGAAGCAATTCATAAAACTGCCCAAACAAAAAGCCAATTTTATTCGCCCAAGGCACGCGTAAGTGGCGGCTTTCCTTTCTTTGCTGCCCTGGCGCCATTGTAATGGGACTACGGCTGTAGTTGAGAGAGAGTCCTTAGTCCTTAGTCCGAGGTCCGGCTGGGCGATGGTGAAAACGTGTTTACGCTTTTATTATGTAAAGAACCGGACTAGCCGCCCCGTCGGCCGTAAAGAGCCGACGCATACTTGAACTCCACAAATCTGGAGTGGAGTGTTTTAGGCTCACACGGCTCTGGCTCCGACTCCTACGGGGCTCCTGGTCCCACTCCCTCTCCCCTGTAACCCGTAACGTATGCAAAGTAATTGTGCGCATTAAATATGTTCTGTTTTTATTAACTGCGGCTGCGGTAGCTGCTTCCTTCACTCGCTTAACAAGAAACAATTAAGAGAAACAGGCGCGTATCATAAAAATTAAAATTATGCAAATGCAAATTTTGAAGCAACAGCGTATAAAAACGAGTGGGATTTTCTTTTTGCTTTTTTCCTTTTCGAGGGCAATGCGGCAAAACTGCAGGCAATTTTTGTACATTTTGTGTTCGCTCCTCTACGCTGTTTTTGGCCTTGTTTACATTTATTTCTCCTCCATTCAGAGTATGCAAATCCCATAAAAACTCATTTTGAGCCAATTGACTGCATTGTTGTTGTTGTTATTGTTTGGCTTCGTCTTTGAGTTTTCCTCTTTTTTTCGTGTTTTTATGCGCGCTTTTCACTGGCGGAGTTCCTTTATTTTAAGCTTGAAATGGTATCATTAAAAGGCGAAAAAATGCAGAGCAGACGATGTCCTTTCCATCATCGCCTCTTCTGCTCAACGGTAATTAACTAAAATCGTGCTTTTATTTGCCAGACAACGGGAGCGAGGAACAATGGGAAAATCCGTTCATTTGCGAAAATTGTTTAGCTCCGGAAGAATAACAGAGAGACGGGGGAATGAGCAGCGAAATCGCAAATGGAAAACTAAAAATCCACTGCTGGGAAATGTAACTGTAAACGGCTACTAATACAACTGATTTCCCACATCGAAGGCACTGGAAAAAAAGTAAGAGTCTGTCAAAGTGCTTCTTATAAGTTTGGAATCAATTTATTTATGTGAGTTATAAAATGAAGGGGAAGCTAGATAGAAAAAGTGGTTAGTGGTAAGATCCTTAACTTACTATTCCTCCAATGAATATACAATGTCAGTTATTTTAATCAGAAATGCTGTAGATTTAACTAGGTTTAATAAAATCACTGATGCTGATAATAAACACAATATTTTCTCCGAATTTGGGGAATTCTTATATTGCATATCTCTTACCTTTAAACACATTTTTTATAAAGACATAAAAACTCTAAGGTTTTATGTAGAACATATCTTCTTTTTATATCAAAACATGATTTATTGCAAATGTTTAGCTATATTTTTGTTATCTAAATTTTTCGTCACTGTGTGTTTTCTCTTCGTTTTAACCAACTTTCGCGAAACTCGCAATTCTATACCCAAACATCCACCGAAGCGCTTGTTGGTTTTTAATTTTATAGCCAAACAATATGCTTACAGATTTCGTTTGCAGTTTTTATTAAAAATCGATCGCAACACACCCAACATACACACAGAGCAACTGGAATAGGAAAAATACATGCACTTGAAGCTGAAGCTTTCCTCGCTGTACTGCGGGCTTAGCAATAATACTCGTTTGGCTTGTGGCTTTGCAACTCACATATGTATATGCGATATATGTGCTCTATATGTGTGGGATCGGAAGCTGGGCCCAGCGATGAACTAGTGCGCTTGGCATTGGTAAGAGCGGCAGCAAGGTAATACCATGCCCGCATTTCTGTGTATATTGACATGGTTGTGCTCTCAAATTAATCATGGAGTCTCTCCAGCGGATGCTGGACCGTGCAGCTTGAATATGATATTCCTAGACATATGTACGTACTACGTATTTCTGTTTGGAAACGGAACTGTAATTAAAATTGTAGAAAGCTGGGCATTGCCAGAGGTATTTGTTACACGAACCACAAACACTGGCACACACACACAGAGCCCAAATGAACTCTTGACATTCAATTGTATTTAGCTAAATATTAATGGTCAGTGGCCATCAATCGCTTATTAGTCGAGTGCCAGGTATTATGAATTACCAAGTCAGGTTATTGAATATACATCTCCTGACTGCATTTATTAATTGTTCAATAGCTTAGCCTTTTGGCCAGATGGTCAGGTCAAGCGTTGTTCATTTAATGCAACTGTATTTTATGGCATTGTTCTGGCCTTGGACAATATTGCTAAATTGGTTTTCTGAGTTATTAAGGAATTATCCTGCTGTATCATAAGTCCAGATATTTAATCTCTGTGATTATAAACATGGGCAATAATACATATAAATTGACTTTAACTTTAACTAATTAAAAAGTCTTCAAATAAGAGCCTAATTTTCATCTGCAAGCCTTAACTCAAAGACTGCCTTGGACTTCCACATACGCTGTTGCAACCCTGTTGTCTCCAATATAAACATATCTTAAAGTCACTCTTGCAGTAGGTATATATCGGAGTAGTATCGACCGGATTTATACACTTTGTTGTTGCTTCAGCATATCGCCACTTCACTGTGCACGCATATCCCGACCATTATCCAGTTGCCTTCTCCCTCGCGCCCTCCATGGATGTGTGTGTGTATATACTCGGTTGTGCGGATGTACACCCATATACACCCGCTGCAGATTACCAAAGTCGCAACTAACATATTTTTCAAAAAGCAAAAAAAAAAAGAAATGTGAAAAAGAAAAGCGGATAGGAACTGCTGGTGGAAAAAGAGCTGGCAAAAAAATGGGAAACTGTTGCAAGTGTGCTAAAGTTTCATGCTTCATTGGATGCCGACGCCAGGGCCCGCTACCCATTTTCCATTTCCCATTTTCCCGGGGTCCTTGGAGCCCGTTTGGCCCGTCTTGGCGGCCACGTCGAGGCACGCGCTCTCCAAGAACAATCAAATTTGCAGCGAGCTTCTCCGGGTGTAATATTCCGGCCAGCCAGCCAGACAGACAGACATGTGGTCCCCGCCTCATCCCTGAACCACCTTCCGAACCCCAATCCCGATCCAGCTGCACCACATGCAATAATGTGATGCGGCTGGGGTGGCACTTTCATAATCGAAGCACTCGAAACGCCGAGTCCCGTTGCCGAAAAATCCTCCGGGGGTTCGGTGGGCCCCATTAAAGCCATAACAGAGCATTCGAAATTTAAAAGGACAGCTCCCCCAACCTGCGACTTTCATTGTCTGCAGCCACTTGAGCACACATATGCTTAACGCTCTTCAGTGGTGGTAGACTCTTGGCGTATATGGTATATTGTCGGGCGGATATATCCCTTTATAGTTGGGGAACGAAACCCTAAACGGTTGCCACCCGCCCGTGCCTCTTTTCACTTTTTTATTTGCATATTTTAATGCAAATTGTGCAGAATTAATTTAGTGCTGTTTAGTCTCGAACCTCGAACTCGGGCACGGGCTCGAATCCAACTCTGGCCCAGAACTGATCCATATCCTCCCCCCCACAATTTTCCCTGTGTGTCTGTTCGGTTCGTGTCGCGTGGGTGGCTTTCGTTTCATATGTAAATATTCAAGTTTCAAGTTATTTTCCCTTCAAGTTCGTCGTCGTTGTCGTTGTCGTCGTCGCCGTCTCCATTGTCGTTTTACTTTATTGTTTATGCCCGAATTGTGTTCGAGGGGCACTGGAGTGTGGCCTAGTTTTGGGCCAAGGGGCAATGAATGTGCGAAAAATATTTTATGAGCTATATTATGTAAACTGAATTTAGTTTTCCGTTCTCGGTCCCGGGACCGGGACCGAGATCATCATCTCGGTTTTTCGTTTGACATTATTTGGTCTCGCTCTCTCTTATTTGGGTCTCATTGTGCAAGTTTGTTGGCCAAACATTTCTGGGGCATTCGAGTGGCAGGGAATTCGGTCTGTTTGCCTGTGTGAATAAACTAATCCGGACACGATTTGGGCTTAAGAAATGTTCAAATTCCATTGAAAGTCTCATTAGCCCCGACTTTCTCGCAGGCACTCGCTGGGAGCCGCTCTCTCTCGCTTGAATATTCATGCGTGAAAAGGCGACAACCAAGAGAATTATTACATGGAATTGCATAAAAAATGTTGCTCACGTACAAAGGAAATGAAATGAAATGAATTTCTGAGCCGTCCTTCACTTTGTCCGCTAGTTATCTGGCTCCGTTTCGCTCTTCCGCTCCTTTTTTCCTCGCTGCAGCTGGGCCTTGGAGCGCCGAGGGCTCAGGGAAATTTATGCTGATCATTCATAATGTCAAAGACGCGACGCCCTGCTCTGCGGTTCCAGGACCTCGGACTAGGCTCGACACGAGCGAGAATGAATGGCCCAGGTCAGGGCAGGACCACTGATAGCCTGGCCCAGAAACGCCCAGCTACTCGTATTCGGCCCAAATTTGGTTAACCCTTTAGCAGCCAACGTTGCGTATGAGAGATACTTTTCATTTTTGTGCCAACGTGGCGTATGGATAATTTTTTATATTCTTTTTTTAAAGAAAATTTGCTTAAAGGGTAGTTTTTCAAAACTGAAACAGAAACATGGCAAATAATATTGCTAATGATTATTTTATATATTATATAAATATGTACTAAGGCAACATAGCAAGTTAATAAGTGTGTCAATACTTAAACTCAGAATAATTCCGAATAAAATCTGATTTTCCTTAAGAATATCCCTCAGCCAAAAGGGTTAAACTTTTTCCGGCTAAAATCCACTTTCCCTGAAGCACTTTCGGTGCTCAGCTTTTCGCGGGCTTCTAATCATCGCCGTATTATCATCGCAATAGCGCCAAATGAGGCGCTGTGCAGGGAAAACCGGGGGAAAAGTGAGTTTCCATTTATGGCTAAACAAACGCTGTGTCTCCCTTCGCGGCAGCCGAAATTATTTGTATGTAAAGCAAGAAGAGTCTGGGGAAATCAGCAAAGCACGTCAACGAAGAGCAACAGAAACACGACAAAAAAAAAAAGAACTGTGCACAATAAGAAGGGAAAATCAATTTCCGCTTTCGAAATAATTCCAAAGCCATACAAAGGCGGCATCCAAAGCCGGGGCTGAGCTCCGGCTAAAGCCAAAAAGGAGCAGAGATGTACCGAGAATGAAAAAGTCGCCATTATCCTGTGCGGCAGCGAGATAAGATATTTGCACAAGAATGGCATTCAGTTGATAAAATCCGATTTGAAAATGAGCGAATGCCTGGCAATGAGCATGGATCGAAGGACTCGCCCTCGAAACAGAGAGTCCTCGCTGCCTGCCTGCTTGCTTGCTTGGGATAACAATTTTATAAATAAATATTTGTGCGGGCGACAGTCCTCCTCGCTCCTCGCCGGCTGCCTCTTTGCGTTTCGCTTTTGAACTCAACTATCGGGCGATAAATCATTTGAAGTTCCCTTGCCCTGGAACAATTGGCCCGGTGACAATCTCTGTCCGGACGGAGAACGGAGGCCTCCTTCCGTCCGTTCCTTTTTTTTTCTTTACGCACTTTTGGCCCCGTAAATCTGTGCCGGAGAGGCATGGCACACTGGCAAATAAGAAGAAGGCACCGCTCAAGGAGAGAAACGGAAGCGTGTCTCCGACTGATAGCCCCAATGACTTCCGTTCCTGGCGTTTAATGCTTTTTAATGAGTTGCTGCTGCAAACTGGTCGAGGACCTCGACATGGCCGAGGATGTGGACCTGAATCCAGACTTCAATGTGGATGTGTGTATTGTTGGTACATCGACATGGGCAGCTTAATCGATTTCATTGTCGGCTAGCCGAGGTTTCAGGCCAGGAAATTGCTCAAGTTCCTCGAAACTCTTAAACTTAAATTTGCTCACAGAATTTATAGCCTACCTTTTGAGGCATTTTATGGCCTTCGAATGAGCATAAGTTTCAGGAAATATTGCACAAAAAAGGGATATGGTATAAACCTGATAATAAGACAAGGAGTAGAGTAGTAAATTAGCTAGATTTGTTTTTATCTAATTTTTAACTCAAGACCTTAATGAAATAAATAAAAAAATTATTATTCATCCCAGAAAATCTTCAAAATCATTTAAAGCTAGTTCAAACTTTCCCTAAACTCCGTCCAAGTAAATTCCCTATATCGAACTTCAGCCAGTGAAACCGTTTTCAGGAACAGGACTCCCCCCTGCTGCCTGCTGCCTGCTGTCAGCAGATTGATGGCCTCTTGTCCTTGCCTTCTGGTGCCCGATTTGAGTATTGTGTCCAAATCGTTTTCGGACGACAGTTTAGAATTCGATTGGCCGAGAATGGACACACGGCCTGATTACTTATGCCGGTCAGGTAAATCTTGTAAAAATTGTCTCCTCCCTTTGCAGGATGGCAGGACAGGATGCTGGAGGAAGTCATGCCTTTTCACTTTGGGCTTGGTTTGGCCGACTTGATTTGTTGGTTGTGTCTTAAAGTGGGACTTTAATTTGTTTTGGTCACCGGTACTGTGCGAGGACCGGAGCCATATGTCTTGGTTGCCATGGAACCAAGATGAATGCCCCGGGCCGCGGGTGTTTGGCTTCCTTTCCGGGACTTCGCCACGCTGTACCCGCCCCTTGACAAATGAGTGGCCCAAAGGTCGTTGTCAGGGTCGCGATTGCCACTGGCCTGCGTTGTTTTTTATTATTTGTTTATGCGTTGCCCGTCCGGCTCTCCAGCTCTCCAGTTCTCCAGCTGTCCGGCGTTCTGGTCTATTGAAAAATCTCTCTTCTTCGGGCCAAGGCGAAAACAAGAGATGAGGCAGCGGCAAAAGTAATGCAGGAAGATAAACAAGTAGCCGCAAATGGCCAAGTCAAGACCCGAGTCCACGTTCTCGGCCAGGACCTAACAAATTGTGGGCAATATTTTCATTTCATCAAGAGTGTCCTTGGACGCGAGAGGTTGGGCTGCCATCGCCTGGGGGCGCGTTGGCAACTTTATTGCATTATTGAAAAACTTGTCAAAATATTTTGAATGTGTAGGAAGGCTCTTGGCTCTTATTAAATTTCTCCAGCTCCGCCTGCGCGCATAATTGTATGAAAATATTGTATTTCCTGGCCCTGGTCTTTTATTATTAGAGTCTCATATTTACTTTGTGTTTATTTTGGGAACTTACCTCGAACGTCGAGACTTGGGAATATGCATTTTTAAGCTAGTGGTGGCTCTGTCTGGCTCTGGTAACTGGAATTGCTCATGGCTTAATTACCACAAATGGCAATATTAAAATTTGATGCATTTCATATTTTATGCAAGTAAGGAATTTTATCGGCAACATTCGTGTTTTTGCAGTATATTTATATTCTGCAATCAAGTAGAATTCTTTGTGGTTTAATTAAATTGCTGTTGATCCTTCCCAGAACCGTTGGCCATGGTTTTTTCTCTGCAAGGAAAATGTGAAATATTTATATATTAAATATTATGTGCAGGTTTTTTGTTGTGTCTATGATTTGTGGTTTTAGGAAAGCTTAAATGAAAATGAACAGATTTAATGAATTATTATGGTCTGGCTATGTAAAGCTGATTGTTAAACTTTAGTTTGGTTTAATAAATATTTATTGGAATTATTACAAGGTAATAAATTATTATCTAAAACATTTTGGGTTCATCTAAATTAAACCTTTTAAATGTCTTTATTTTTACACCGAGAAATAATAACATTAATTTTCTTTCTATCCAATTCGGCTTTTGCATTATATTTCATGGCATAGAACACACTCCAAGTTTTCCCACGAAATGTTGGTTTCAATTGCAGCAGCTTCCAGTAAAACTAATTGATGGAAAATACCTGACAGCCGGACCCCTCACCCCAAGCCAAGTCGAAGTCCCGGCCAAGCCAAGCTCTCTGCGGTAAATCAATCCTTAGAAACCAGGCTGCCGTTGGGGCAATATTTTATGTTCAGAAATAATGATGGTCATGCTGAGCGTAATGGGTACGTATTGATGAAATTTAATATTTCGAGAAAAGCTCACTTTGCTCGCCGGCTAAGCTGCGCCGGGCGGTGGGGCATCAAATTTCCAATTAAACAACAAATTCCAATTTATATTGCGCAAGTTACCCGCTTTTGTTTTGTTTTCCGTTGCTTCTAATTCGCAGTAAATTATTTTGGGGTAATTATTTTGTGGCTGGCTATTAAATATTTCTGGCGTTGCGCTGTTGTTGTTTGTTGTTTGATGTCAGACAATTATTTTCGATTCATTAATATAAAATGCGTTCCTATTTTTCCTAGTTCGGTTCCCCCCAGAAACTTTTGCTGGTTTGACATTGTGTGTGTTTGCATCGCCTAATTGAAAATGTGCTGCCTAATTAGTGAAAGGCTTTCAACCTCGTTTGTTCTCCCTGCCTGCCTACCAGTATCGGAATCCATTGCTCCTGTCAATTTTGTCAGGATGTCAACCGCCGAAATTCCCGCTCCTGTCAGGCTTTTCCTCGTTTCCACGCACACATCTGTGTCTGGGCGCGAGTGTCTATTATGTGAAAATGCGCATATGGCGGGCTGGGTGGCATATAAATGTCGTAGTCAATAATACAAAGGACATAGGAAAGCACATTTTAAAATCTATATGGGAGGGGGAAAACTCAAGGAATGTTAGGGACAGGAGAATACCCTATTTGAGTCTGGTTTTTCCTGCTTATAATAATAATTTAGTTAACAAATCAGTTATTTGAGATAATGTATTTATAACTTAACATTTTAATGTTGATATGACACCTTATATTTAATAAGTTTAACACTTATAGATACATCCTTTAAGGCCTAATCCCCCTGTCTTATTTCTATATTTGTTCATCCCTGTCTTAAAATTTATTTACTTGGTCCCCGATGAATCGAAGCCTCTTCCATTTCCGTACTTTTCTTTTGGGAAGGCTCGAAAGCCCAAGAGTTGAGCAAGTGTCACGCACATTTTCCGCCCTCCAACTCGATGTCAATTCTATGCGCATTTTTCTATTATTTATTATTTTTATTGAGCTCCAACTCGAACGGAATACTGGGGAATAATGGGGCGGGCGCCTGGCGTGTTGACAGCTGCCATTGATTTCGTTTAGAGGCGAAAAGGGAAATTAGCCACGTTTTCATTCCATCCATTTGCATGCAGTGCTGCATTAAAATTATATTCATATTTACTGGTGTGTGTATCGGAAATGCAATAATATTTTTGCCTGATTTGGAATAATAACATTACCGCCTGTCGCATAAATTATGCATTGAGTGGCAAAAATAAGGATGATTGCGAAATACACAGTTTTTATTTGCCGATACCTTTTTTTTCTCTCAAATCAACAGAGAAATTTTATTTGATTTATTTTCTTCTTTTGAATTGAGAATATTCCTGTTTTGTGGCTTTTCTAGAAGCAGCCTTAAACTTGCTTTAAAGTCTAAATCCAATTTTCGTTCTGACAAGAAGTCAATTTCGTATCGATTAAAGTTTCGAAAAGGAAAAGCAATTAAACCGGATGTGTGTGTGCGTGTGAAAATGTTCTTTAAATTGAAAATCATAATTATTCATGACGAGGCCAACCGAGCCGAGTAGAAAAATGGTTATAGTCAGTCGCTCACATATATCGGTTGTTTGGCGAGCTCTTAAATATAAAACATTTAACGTTCGCCTTTGTTGATGGCTTCGACTCATTCGCTTCATTTGTTGAATGCATAAAGCCCGACAGCCCCATTCAGCAGGACCCCTTGCATCCTGGGAGGCCCATTGTGGGGTTTTTCCATCACATTCGCTCCTTTTGTTTTCCCCACTTTTTGTATATGTGTGTGTTTTTTTTTTTATTTTTAACTTTTCCATTCATTCAAACCAGTAATGAAGTTCTCTTCTCCGGAGCGGATCGCTGCCGCTTTGTTGTTGTTTTTATTGGGTTTGATATTCTTTTTTATCGATGCACGTTAAATTTTATTGCAATTGTTATGCGCTCACATCTTTGGGTCGGGGACGGGGTCGGGTCGGGGGCGTCGTGCGTTGTGGTGGCGTTTTATATTTAATAAATTTAAATCACTTTATATGCGAGTTTTATGTGCGTTAATAATGCGAGCGAGCGGAATGCGTTTCAGCTTTTCCCCCCTTTCTTTACGGACAAAGAGCAGAAATTTCAAAAGCAATTTATTCCGCGCAGTCTACCCGATACAATATGGACATAAACTAGCCAACATTTATGGCCGATGTGCAGGAAATTAATGATGAGTTTCGTGTGCGTTTTAAATAACTGAGAAAAATCAGAGCTCGAGCGCTCTTTGATGGATGGGCTCATCCTTATGCTTATGCGGTTGGATCTGTGATGTGAACTTTAAATGGCATTCGGAAATGGGACATTTTAGATTATTACACGTATCGTTTAAGTATGGCTAATAATTAAAGATTTTTCACAAATATTATATTAATTTTAAGTTAGAGTCTTAATGCAGACACATTTTTATTTAGATTTCGTGTACATTGAACTCCAACTGATTCTTAGAAATGACTTGATAAGACGTCTTCATTAAAGGTTCTTTTACATTGGTTTGCATATTTGTGGGGACCTCTATAATAAACTCTAAGCGCACAGCGATTTCCGTGGCATCCCTGTTATATTTAAAACTTATAGTAACTACGCACTCAAGAATGCAAGGGAATTTAAAAAGACTGATGCAACTGAATAACTTTGTCTGTTTTGACCGCACCAGCCAACGGCTCTGCGCCGGGCCCAACTTGAAATCAAGTTTTCGCAGTTTTTGTTACTTTTTGCCGTCGACGTTTTTGTGCACTTTTGGATGTCAACACATCGACACGAGGACGTAAGGACATTCGTCCAATTTACACACAAGTTGCGCAAGTGGCCGCCCCGGCAGTGCCACTCGAGGCAGGACTCCGGCGGCAGACAAGCAGCAAACTTGAACTTTTGCGGCCAGCCAGATGTGCTCCTGCAGCCCAAAATACTTACATTTACATCTTGCTACGGCGGCAAGGCTCCTACTATACATTCATATATACATATGTAAGGATATTCCTATATGTACATCAAAGCACCCACGGCCACAACATTTTTGGCAACCGCGCGCATTCCTCGCACTCTAATTACATGTTGAACTGGGCGCCGGGAAAAGCGGGAACTGGGGAGTGAGAACTTTAGACTGGGGACTGGGGACTGGAGCCTGGGAAATTGCGGAAAACTCAAACTGAAAACTCGGCTTGAGCATGCGTTGTGGTTTTTCATTTGCATTCGCTCGGAAGAACTTCGCTCCGGAGTTTTAAGTGAATGAAATTTCTTGGCCAGGCCACTTCTTTCGGCTGGCGAGGATAATTAAATTGGGCACAAGTACCAGAACCAGCCTTTATATATATACTGGGTATATCCTCCATGCACTTCTATATATTATTTATGATTTTCTCCACCTCCTCCCTCTACTCTCTGCCTTTTTGCTCTTGTCACTGGAGGAGCCAGTATGCGGAGTTGCGATAATTTTGCCAGGCTCATTTTCACACAGAAAACAATTGTTAATATTTTGTGAGCCTTTCAATTAATTCGTAATAATAATTAATTCATTTGATGTTAATTAAAATGTTATTTTAAAAGTTTAATACTATCTAGGCAGCTATTTAATGTGAAGAAACATTTTGAATTAATTTCTCTTTTAATTTAATTAATTTCTCAACCTAAATTTAAGTTTCAAGTCTTCTTAACAGTTGATTTCCAAATCTAATGCCAAGCTGCATTTTTTTTTCGGTGCAGAGTTCTCCGGTTCACGGTTTAGTGAGCAACAACAATTTTCTTGCCATGAATGCATTTTCCAGCCACACCACCACCCCAACCGCCCGTCCGCTGGCCCACTTGTTTTGGGTTTTCTTCTGCTAAACTTTCGGGGGGAAAATCATTTATCAATGTCAGAGAATGCAGAACATTCTCTCTCCGCACGAGAGAACTTGTGTATGGCGGCAGATTGCGAAGGCCTAACGTTTGATAGGAGGGGGGTTTGCCTTGGATGGGTGGCTTTTCCGGGGGTGCAGCATGCAGCACCCGGAGTCTGAAAGTGCGTGAAACAAGTTGGCGAAACTTCAGACTTTGTTTCGCAAAATACTCAAGTGATTTTGAGAATTATGCACACGCATAAATGCATCGACCCATTGCCAGACATGGCCAAAACTTTTTATCAAAATTGCAGTCCACAAAAGCTGGCGAACAAGAGCATAAAACTTGATCTCACACTCTCATATTGGTAGCGAAAAAACTTTGGCAGTTCCATGGCTTCGAGCATTTGGATTTTTATGAGAGGAGGAGGTGCCTCACTGCCATAAAATTTGAAATCTTATTATTTCTTATTTAATGCGGTCTCTTTAAGTGTTTTTTATCGTGACAGCTTGTTTTCCAATGAGACTCAACATTATAGAGACTCAATATTATATAGACAGAGATCCCCCTTTTAACTCAGACTCAGAAGATTTCCAATTAAAGAGTTATTACTTCCCAACCAAGTTGGTCAAACAAATTGCTAAATGAATTTTTCTTTTCCGGTATTCTTCCAAAAAATACCCTATACATTTTGTAAGAAGTTTTCTTGGACAATCGAGTAATTGAATGGTATCAAATTCTTTCTGCAATTTAAACCATTTCCTGCCGAATGAGACTGGCTTTGTCTTTGGCTTATGGCTGAAACTTTTGCACTTAGTTCCAGGTCTCCATCTCCACTACAACAGGATACCCAATCCCAGAGCCAGAGCCAAAGCCAGAGTCAGAGCTGGAGCGGTCGGGCAAGTGTTCTAATCCTCTGGCCGCCACTTGTTTGCTGGCGAAACAAGTTTGCACTCAAAACTCGTAAATAATGGATGGAAAAAAGCGCAACCGCACCATTCATAATGGAAAAAGTTGCCCGGCCACTTGAAACTATTGCACAAGCACCAAGCTGGCCGAGCCGGGTAAGGATTCAGTCGACGCAGTGGGTGGTGGCATCCGCCTCCTCCGAGGATGCATTGCATGCCGTCACGCCTTCGCTGGGCTAGCCGGAGACGGCCATGGATACGAGGGTGGGGGGATGCAGCTGCTCCACCCATCGCCGCCGGCGTTATTGTCATGTGTACAGTAAGAATTACAAATAACAAACAACGAGGCAACAGTGCACAACAATCCGCAAAGACGGACAGCTTTCCTCCCAAGTTGCTGTCAGTGTTGCAATCTCCACTGGTTTCATGTCGAAATTTGAGAATTTCAGAGGATTTTAGCAGGAAAAGTCTCAATTTTGGGATTTTATGGTACCATCTTCAAGGTTTTAGCATAATTTCTATTAGTTACAAATATGGAACACAGAAACTACTTAAATTGAGAAGGATGTCAAGGTATTGAAGAATGCAACATACAAATATTTCTACAAGAATTAAATTCTAATAAAGACTCATTTTATTGAACTTTATAGAAAGAATAATATTGTATTCTGATTTCTTAATAATTTATCAAAATCTTATTGAAAGCCTCAGGTTCCTAATTTATCTCCAAGAACTGATTCAAATAATGTTTAATGCAATTTTTAATTCAAGATCTACATTAATTAATGTTGTATTAAAGATTTAATCAATATTTTTGTATGCACAATTCTGATTTAATTTTCAACTACCCAAACTCCTAAACTTTTTGGCATCAATAGCAGCAGGCAGGCACCACTGTCTGGCGTTATTGCATTGCCGCTGGCTGCCTGTGGCCTTGGTGTGGTTACCAGGACGTGGGAGCCACCGAAGGGCAGAAGGCGGACTGGGCTCCGTGGAAGCCAAGGTTATAGTCACATTTTTAATATGCTGTCTGTTCCGGTGCTGGACGTTGTTTATGATGCGCATATCCAATGGAATTCCATCCATGCCTCGATATACATACATATGTACATGCAATAAATTTAAAATTGCTTTCGTCTTTAAATTGCACAGGACAGGAAAGTCGCACAGCCTTAACATTAAATGTATCTTTTGGGTTGCATGAAATATTGCTTGCTTTCCTGGAGAAGAGGCAATAAATTCAGATATTTATGAACATAACTGGATTTAATTTAATTATGTTTTATTTTTTATCAGAAGAGATGTATGACATATTTATGGGAAATATTGGAGAACTTAGAAAGGAGTCTGGGGTCTAGAGAAATGAACTTCAAACTACTATATTTATTATCATTTATTCATTGGTTTAATTATTCTGAACACACTTAAATTTATTGACTTTTTTATATTAATAAATCTTATTTATTTAATATTTTAATGCAAACCCTTACCTTTAACTAATTCATTTTCATGTTAAAGCCATGAAATTGGCCCAGCAACGCATTTAAAATTCGGTACGAAGAAAAGCCGGGAAAACCGGGGAAAGGCGGAAATCGGACAACAGATGTCGCCCCAAAGCACACACACAGACACAGACACACACTCACACTCTCATGCAACAGTAACTGGGCAATTATTGTAATATTTCGACTTCAGTTTGAGTCTTGTGCGGATTTAATTCGATTTAATTTATGTTGCAGTCTGCATGCACGCACACACGTATTTGCATAGGGGGTGCCCGGAGCCGGCAGGGGGATTCACACCGCCCACTAAGCTCGTAAACTCGTGACTTTGGAGCCGGCGAAATCCGAGAACCGAACGACGACGAGGACGACAACGACGACGTGGACGAGCGTTCGCCACGCGGCTCGAGTGCAGACTGAGTGTTGCTGCAGCGCCGGCAGCAGCGGCGGCAGAGGCGGTCCCAGCGGCAGCAGCGAGTGAGCCGAGCGGCCGCAGTTTCCGCCGCCAATGATAGCGGTACTCGCTGGAGCCGGAAAGCGGCTGAGCGGCACTCGGGAGTCCCCGTTTGCCACTCGTGACTCAGGCGGCGACTGCGCAGGCGCTTGCTCTTTCCCTGTTACGGCTCTGATAGCTTCAGAATGGTGAGTTTTGAAGTCTGAAGCTCGAGTCCTGTTAAGAGAAGCAACAGTTTGGTTTAGTTTGGAAATATTTAGGATTTTTTATAGAGTATATTTTAAATATTTTAAAATTAATATTTCATTTTGGGTATTTGTTATTGCTTAATTAGTCTAATTTAATTTTTGATTTTTAATAACACCAAAGGAAGCTGTTGTGTTTGCCTGTTTTATGCATAACATTTTTTATCCGCTGTTAACTAAGAACTACGTAACACTGCCTGTTATAAGTCACCCCTCATGCTATAAATCTGTAAATATTCTTTCAAGTTCACATAAAAAAGAGCCCACTTGTAAAGTTAATATAAAGAGGAAAGAAGGTATAAGGAACTCTGTGTACGTTAAGCAATTAATTGTTAGTGGTGATTTACAGAAAATTGTTGTACTTACATAAAATACACAAATAAAAAATGAATATAATTTTTATTATATTAAGGTATTACATATGAAATACCAATACTTTATTATTTTGGTCTTATTTTCTGAATAATATTAACGTTAGAATTCCAGTCTTTATTCATTAAGATACAATCAATACAATGTGGCGGATAGAAACTTCAATTTTCGCAAATAATTAAATAATATTCATTTAAAAATATATTAGCTAATTTTAATTGTATCTTACTATATGCTCATTTTAACGATTTTCGCGGAAAACAACAAAATTTCAGCTCTAGTGACAGAATTGTAGTTTACAATTTCAGAAACAATAAAAGCACAAATTGTTAGACAATACGAGTGAATGCTATTATTAGAACAATAACAAAGCAAGGTATAAATTCAACTATACAGCCTGTATTTAAGAAGTATTAAATGCACAATTTAAGTGTTTGATTTCAATTTAAACTCTAAATACTATAGTATACTGCTAAATACATCGAGAATCATTAAATTGTTTGACTTTGGAATCCATCATTCATTCATTCATTTACTAAAAAAACCTTGTCTAAGCCACTAATAAGCTTTGAAGTCTCCGACGAACTTTTTACGTTTTGAGACCGCAAATTTGCGTATATGTTTAAATCTGGATTACGGAATAGTTTCCACTATGTGGTTAATCCTGCCCGCACAATTTCCACCGCTCCAGCCGGCTTAATTCGCTTTCTTTGCCCTCCCATTTCCCTCACTGTCTCTCCATCTCTGGCAATTGTTAAATTAAGGGAACAATGGAAAAGATAATATGAATGCCAAATTGGATTCAATTAAATTAATTTGCATTTGTGGCATTTTAATGGGCACATTCGCATATGCCACTCACTGCGTCAAGAAGACGGAAATGAAGTTTGATAAGTAAGTGCTTTAAATAATATAAAACCCAATTAGGCTCAGAGAAAAGAACTTAAAGTGAGGTCCGAATATTGTATACCCTAGAAATTCTAGTAAGAGTCTTTTAAAGTAGCTACAATAATAATAAAAACAAAACTAGAGCTATGGCTTAGGGAAGACGAATTTTGTATTCCTTCCCTGCATTTTACACTTCTAACTAAATATGTAAAACCCAGAAAGGGTACACCAGGGGAAGTATGTACTTTGGAAGCTTTAGGATAATGTTCGAATTTGTAAAAGAATAAATTATAACAAGAAGTAAAAAGAAGAATATTCAATAATTTTAAGTTATATAAAACCAAACCATTAAAATCAGAAACCTAGATCGCCGCGTCTGGTGACTACAACTAAGATTCTGTGTACTTTTGTAGACAAATTTAAACTCCCCCTGGAAAGGGTATTGAGAGCAACAATAACTACCATTTCAGACGCCAGCAGTTACTGACTTTCGTCTGCTGTTAGCCTGTTCCCGGCATCTACAATTTTCCCACATTCTCGGATCTATTACGCCGGCGGTTTTACATAATGCAACAGCTGGCAGGGCAGGGGCAAGGACCACAGCATCAGCTGCCATCAGCTGCGCCTCGACTAACCCAAAGCACTGGCTCTTATGAAGTTCAACAAATTATTGTGAATGGGGATTTATATATATTTTTTTGTTTTGTTTTTTCGCTTTTCGGGGTTGATTTGTATGCAGCGCTAAAAGCTTGAAAAATGTTTTACCCGCACGTGTTTCCTGCGCTTTGATAGAAAAACTCTCGCACAGCCGCACACCCCCATACACCCCTCCCCCCATGCAGACACACACACACACACCCATTGGAGACACATTATATAAATAAAATGGGAATGGAAAAGCACAACAATGAAATGCCAACTCGGGGTGAGTTGGGCGTTGGGGGTTAGCTGCCAGCGACATTCACATTACAATCTCAGGGGGTGGCAGGGGGGAAGGACCCTTTCCCATCCTCCCCAAAATGTGACATTTTTAGAGCAAAAACAAAAAAAGAATTGTTGCAATTTTTATACTTGAGGGCGGCGGAGGCGGAAAGAGTATTTCGAAGCTGCGGACACAAATTGAAGGCAACCAAGCAAGTGAGTGCTCATGCTGGTTGCGACCCAGATCAGGCACTCTGCATATCATAAGGCATTTATATATATAATATATATTTATTATATATAATTTTAAGAAGAGTTATTGCTGGTTTTTGTATGTAATTGCAACTATTAATAATGTTAGGAACCTCTTCCCTTTTTTATTTCCTCAAAGTTATTTAAAGAGTTACTAGTCATAATTATCATAATTTTCTAATATTTTTGTTTGCATAAATCTTTAAAAGAAAATATTGAAAAACCATTTATTTTGAAAGTCGAATTTTTAAAGTAATTAAAATAAAAATGAACAAATCCAAAATACCCATATAGAGCATCTAAAAGCCGCCACTGATGTGTATGTATACTCAACTATAAATTCCCATTTTTGCAGAGAATATTTGCTGGGCTAGAAGGGACATTACAACTCTAATGAATGACTGGGCCAGGCCATAGCCGACTGATTTTTATGTAAGCATTCTCATTTGGAGGGGACCAAGACCAGCCCCAAACAACACAATCTCACTCGCAATCCCAATCCCTGTCCCAGGACGAGTGCCCGTTTTCCGAGATCTGTTTTTCCCTTACCGGCTTACTGTTAACTTTGCAGATTTCCCCGGCTGGCCTGCATTCGCTCCAAATTGAATCCTGCGAGAATGCGCGAGACAAACATCTAAATTGTCAACGTAATGCGACAAAATATTGAAGTCAGCAGGTAAAGCCACCTGACACATCCTGGCCAGCTCCAGCTCCAGCTCCAGCTCCCAGACCCATTCCCGATCTTACTCCATCGCCGGATCCCAGTGCGACTCAATTCAGTTGGGCGGGAAAGGGAACTGCCAGGCACGAATTCAATTTCGCGTCCACAGATGCCATTCACCTTCGGCACGTACGACTATCAACGTCAACAAGTTACCAGCGAGGATTGAGGGTGACGGCAGTGGGCAAAGGACACGGACGGGTGAAGTGTGGAGGTGTGGGCGTGGCAAACTAAAGTGGAAAACAGCAGTCAGACAATACAATTGCTTCCTTGACTGCATCTGAGAGACGAAGACTTGCCGAGACATCTTCGTTGTCCCAGCCAACGCTCTCCCAGTGCTCCTGACATTTTATACTGAATTATTTATATAGTTATACTCTTTTTTTTTGCTTTTTCTCCGCCTGTCCTTTTCCCTGCCCTCATTATTTTCCTTTGTCGTCGTAGACTTTTCCATTTTTATTGCCCTGCGTTGAAGGTGACGAGTCAACAAGCCTGAAATTCAAGCCAGATCGGTTTCCGGTCCGTCCGCCTTCGAGCATCCCATCCCCAGTAATTAAATGCTTATATCCGACCTTCTAACCATATTTGATTACCTCTGAGATTACATTCGGAGCATGGGGCCGAGAGAGCTGCCAAAATTAAATATGACTGGGAAATATTTTCAATTTGTGGTCACGGAAAAAGTTTCGCTCGCCAAGACGCCACGCTCCGTTCATACATATACATTTTGTTACTTCTTCGGTTTACCCGTGGGAAATTTGCTAACAGAAAATAAAAGTTTCTGGTCAAGTGAGTGCAAAAGTTTTAAGTGACGCACTTTTTCACCCCACTCACCACCATCAGGGCGCGGCCTGGGAGAGTTGTTGTGAGATTACTTTTGTCGTTCGAATTTGGCAGAGTGGAATTTTATTAGGCTTGACTTATGGGCCATGTGTACACTTATAGTCCCCAACAAATTCGAGTGGTTCTTGATTAAATTCTTCATCTGGGAGATGGAGTTGGCGATGGACCTGAAGCTGGCCCTGGAGGAGAGCATAAGGCTGAGAAGTTATTGCATATGGGATTGGGTGGGATAGAGTTCTAAATTTCCAAGGGATGTCAAGCAGATATATAAAGTAAGCAAAATGTTGTAAAAAATTACTGCATTCTTAATTTATAATTTTCTCAAAGAAATTATACTTTTAAGATTAAAAAGAACCAGCTTTGTTTGTACCAATATATTCCAAAGTTACCTTGATTTACGCCCAAAGGAGATTGCGTCTACAAATGTAAATCCACGTTCAAAGTGAATCCAAATCTACGATATTTTTTCTAGATTTTCTCGAAACCTTTGGAAAATGCGTCTCGTCTCTGTGGTCTGCTCATGCTGCGCCAGATAGATCTACGAGTATTGTGGCCAAGTGGCAAGTCGACGAGAGCATTTCGAGCCATAAACAAATTCGTAATTGCCTTGTAATGCCTTGTGTTGACAGGACTCGACAACTAGATAAGGTCCTGGGCTCAACCAGATGAGAGAGAGAGAGAGCGACAGGACAGTGGGAGACCAGGATGGAATACTGAAATTAGCATAAAACTTCAATTTCGCTTTCGCACACTGCGACCAGTGCAAAAAGGGCATGACAAAGAGGGGGAAAACCATATTTTCCAACGAACCAACAAATCGCAATAGATTGCCAACTATAAAACAGGGCACTGAATTATGCGACAGGGGGCGGCGTCACACACATGGCCCAAAATGGATACTCTCCTGCATTAATTAGTAATTTATTCCAACTTTTGGGGCTTGAATTTGCCGCACACACAATAGATTCTGTAAGTACGGGCAGCCGAGCCTCGTATACGGAGTGTAAATGAACTTTTGTTCATTTGACTAATTTAATTTCAAAAGTTCCTTGTCTGTTCAAATTTTATGAATATTTAAAAACTTGCCCAAAAAACCCCCCTCTTACTATGACCGAAAAATGATTCGCTGCCTTTGGCTTTGTGTGTGTGTGTGAAGACAAAGCCGCCTTCAAATTGAAAATTCATCAAAAAAGTTGAACAGTTTGTAAAGTGGATGAAATATTCATGCATGCAAGTTTCTATTAGTCCAAAAAGTTGGATTGACTAATAATTCACTAAAAGGCAATTAGATCCCACTCATCAAGAAGCGGAAAACTTAAATGGTGATTGCATAGCAGTCTTCTTGGTAGGACCTTGATTAGAGGTACTCAATCCAAGGTGGCTATGTACTATATATCGCTTGGAATAAATGGTACTCCAGAGTAACCTTCTGTTTTCCCTCTTCCTTACTTTTCACTCAAACCTGTCTCACTCCTATTGTTCCGGCAGACGAACAGATCTCACTCAGTAACAGATATTCCTTATTCTGTCACTTTGTAAGCTACAAAGCAACACGGCTACAATTTGTAGCCTACAAGTGCACGAAAAGTGTCGAGTCATTGAAATTTCTACTTTTATGTCAATTTTCATACTATGGTCAAACCAGACATTTTATGCCGCACATTACAGTGGATAAATAAGCATATTTGAATAACTAAGTATTAACTTTATTATTCTTAATTCTAAAAATATTTTGGGCTTTCCACTTTTTTAATTAAATAATAATTAATCAAAAACCATAATACAATCGCATTATTTGTACATCAAACTGATGTATTTTTATCACAAAGATTGTCGTACTTCTGAGACTTCAGACTTCAGCTCCAACTTGACTAGAAACTTCTTCGGAGAAGGCACTCACTCCCTGTATGAAATTTGGTCATGGAATCAAGTCCGGCTTCTTAGCTTGAGACTCCTCCTCGTTCTTCTTCACTTGGTGTCCGATGACCTTGCAGACACCTTTGAAGAGCAGGCACTTCTTGCAGATGGTCCCGGCTGAGATCATTTCCAACTCCTGGGGAGCCTCGGGATCATTCATTATGTGGTTCCCCTTGAAGACCTTGAACAGTCTGGCTTCGATTTCGTCCATCGGTTCTGAGGGATCACGAGGCCGCGCCTGCATCGATTCCCATGGTGGCGGAGGTTCGTTTTCCTGTTAAGGTTAATAGGTTCAGGTTCAGGTTCAGGCTCGGAGTGGGAAGAGTGTTTGAAATTGAAGAAAACCTTTTGCGGATCCATTTATTTTTTGGTGCTCTGAAAAATTATGGGGCAGATGATGTTACTATAGCAAACTTTCCCGAAAGAAGAAAATTTGCCCGTCGTCCTTGACAGCTAATCAGGTCAGTGTTGGTAAAGCGGTCGGGAAATAAATTATTTGACACTTACGACGATTTATTTCATGGTTGTCGCTTTATTAAAAGCAGGTCGCATTTCATTGTTGCATAATATCACACATCTCTATTAGTCGGTTATATTTAAATTTCTTCGGGGTGAATTGCAAATTCGTAATAATATTATTTTGTATATGACCTAATTGTTTTATATGAAAAATATAGCAGCTTCTTGACAATGTAATTATACATATGTTGGAGTGGAATTGTAGTGTGTATCCTTCTTACGTTCTTCAATATGTTTCCCATTACTAATTAAGGAACATCATACCCAAGTAAGTAACTTAAGCATTAAAAAACAAGAAAAATAAAAAAATTATCTACGTAGTCGTAGTGCTAATCCGGTTGGCTCATAAATATTTATAAGAGACTGTTGCAGTTGTTATATGCTAATTCGGGGCCAGAAGTGGCGGCACAGTTACATCTTGAGCATCTGCCAGTGTGGTAAATATTATTTACATGGCTCGGCATTTGCATAGCTAACGACAAAAACTGCTCTCCGCCATCTGCGGATCTTACTATATAGCGTACTATGTATATATCCTCCGCCTAACCCCGAGCAGTTCCGACACCCGTTTACACAAATTAATGCGAACTCGCACGTGTTAATTCAAGGATGTGCGCCTGTTCTATCCCGTTCCCTGGTATTTGGCATGAATTTGCATATTAGAAAAAGTTTTCTGCTTGTGAAATGTCAGTTTAATATGCGTGAAGTAGTTTTGCCTTACACCCTTTCCCCGTCCTTTTTGCCTTGTAAAATGCGCTTAAGAAAGCGAAGATAAAACTTTGCGCAATCTAACTTTTAGCTCGAGTCCCCCGGCTCAGCTCCGAGAGCCGACCCATTCCCAAGTCGTGGGTGGCATAAATAATTAGGGTTATGCTCTCAAGCTCTACACACACTTATGGTGGGAAGCTGTGACAAAGATAGACAGCTCTTAGTTTGTGGGTGTGTGTGTGTTTGCTTCATAATTAAATCATCGAACATTTAAATAGTTCTATTAGGGGTTGCAAACTTACCCCGCAGAGTCTTGAGGGTGGTGGGTTTCTTAAATTTGTATTTTATAGACAATAAATATAGCTTGAAATCCTATAACCATAAAATATTGATTTATTACAAGACATAGCTTTGCGTTTTCAAGAACAGCAATTAATACATATAGGTTATGATTATTTTGATTTTATTCCAGGCACCAGATAGTACGAAAAGACCCACTGTGCAGACAGACAGATAGAACATTAAAAAATGAGATGTGATCTATGTTATATATAGTTTTAAATTATATATTTTAAAATAAGTTGTGAAACCTTTACAGATACTTAACCCGAATGACCCCTGGCGCTCCTCTCAGCAAACATAAACTGTATAAGGATGACCAGGTAAGTGACCACAGCTGCAAACATCTGAATAGACTCTTAAATCAATAATATTAAAATCTCAAAACTAAACATTTACTCACGCTGCTGAGTAGGTGCAAGTTAAGGCTGAAGAAATCCTTGGCGGTGACCACAAAGCGTTGATGCAGTGTCTGCAGGGAAAACTCGCTCACCAGCTCATTGTATCGCTTGCTACCCTGGGGTTTAACCAATTTGGAAATTAGACAACCAATCTGGCGACCCTAAAAAGAAAATACCTTCCATTAAATACAAATAATAGAAAATACAAGAAAAAATCTCCTCACAAGATTGTAGCTTTGCTGACAGTGCCAGCAAGCAGCCGACATCTGCAGGGCCACATTGAAAATAAACCCCATTTTGACGAGAATGGCAGTGAGCCGACGCTTGGAAGTGGTTCGCACATCCACGAAGAGCCAGTAGGAATTGCACACAAAGTCAGCGAAGAAAACAATGATGATAATGAGCAGGCTGACACCGAATTTTGCGTTGATCCGATCGTAGAGGCGGTGAAGTTCATTATAGCGCCGCTTCAGAGCTTCGATTCGATAGCTCTGCCCATCCAAGCAATCTGGTTGATATTTGCACTGAGGCCAGCGGCTGGACAGTTCCCTGGCCAGGATCACCAGTTGAAGCTTCGCCAAACGTACGCGAATGTTCACCTCCATTACCTCCGAGATAAAGGACAAAATCTGCAGCTGTAAAGCCAGGAAACTGGGCAGGGTTTTCAGGTGATAGAACCAGATGCGACTCTCATAGCCAGGCACATTGAAGCACACCATGTACTCAACTCCAAGCATGGGCGCTAGCATTGCCAGGACCGTAAAGGCAACCCAAGGATCTGAGGCCTCGAATACGATGGTCACTTCATCCGGATGCTCCTCCGGAGTGATGCGAAAACTCTGGATGAATGTGCTGATCACCAGGAAAGCATGCGATGCCGTCAGGCACACCATCAGCATATGTCGCAGCATGCAGTCCAGGTCGCAATCCATTGTTTGAGCCACATGCACACTCCGGAGGCAGATGAAAACGTACCAGGCCATCCAGCCAAGCAGACGAGTCCACAGAATCGAACGTGGCAATCGACTGGGTCTCAGGGAAAAGACCACCAGGACAAGGTGAAGCAACTTGAGGACGGCACGCGAGGTGACTTGTAATCTGGTCAGTGGAAACATGGCTACTGACAGGAAGGAGGCCCGAAGAGTACTTAACTTACTGCCAATTCATCATTGTCACTGTTAATTAGCTCTGATTCGTATGTATAGCATGTATCGAGACTAGGGGCTGGCGCTGATTGATTGTCCACTTAAGCCTCAAGACTAAGCACCTCTTAAACAATACTTTAACTTACATTTTCGGCGCCCGCATCTCCGTGCCAAAATAACGTGGCAATCGGAGTTCCAAAATCAAGGGCGGTGGCTCCATTGAAGAGAAGACTCAGCAGGTTCCGGTTCTGGTTCTCGTACAGGCCCATGAGCATCCAGTAGGCGTTGGTCACGAACTCGAAGCTGGCCACCAGGTGGAGGCCCAGCATGCCCCATCCGTAGCAGTCGCTGAGCGCCTCGTAGCACTCGAAGATCCGCTCGTAGGTGGTGCGGAGCGTCTGGAGCTGGCGGCACTCCAGCACTCCGTACGGCTGCCACAGATCGTTGCCGGAGGCCAGGTATAACAGGGAGCGTCTCAGCTGAAGGGATCGCTGGTTCAGATCCATGACGTGCTGCACCAGCTGCACGTAACGAAAGCGAAGCAGCCACGTCAATGGCAGGGAGATGACGAAAACGGGTGATACCACGCCCGAACCATTAATGGCCAGTCTAACAAGATCGCAAATGAGATTGGCACCTATCAGGGCCAAAAGGTAGCCCGCCTGGCGACGTCTTCCAAACATTCCAAGCCGCTGGAGCTGCAACTCGGACTGAATACGCAAATCCTCCAGCTGAGTGTGGGTCCTCTGCTTCAGCACACTCTCCAGCAGGAGCAATAGACCCAGAACGGAGTTTCCCATGAACAGCATGCTGCCCACCACATTACCCACATTCTCGAAGGCTACTGCTTTGAAGCTGAATACGACACCCAGCAAATAGGATATATAGACTATCCAACAGCAGCGGATACCGAGTGACAGTAGCAGCCAACACAGCTGGGAAATCGGTGGCAGTGGTACCAAGCCCATTAGCCAGAAGGCTCCAACCAGGAATCTACGAGTAAGACACTCCAAGGACCTCATGTTGCAACTGATTGGAGCTACATTGTGGGGCAGTCTATTTAACCATCCATCAGTTTGAATATGCTGTTAAACTATCAATCTTATGACTCAGCTAGTTGACTTGAAGGGAATATATACAGGGGTTATCGTTGAATTTTCTATATTATTGCAGCTTTAACATAAAACATTTTTCCGGACTTATTAAAATCTATATTATTATTATCTAATATAAAATATATTCTTAATTCACAGTGCTTCTTCACATATGCTGGTATTATCACCAATCAAAAATTGCAAATAAGTAGTGGCATTTATAATCAGATAAACGAAGATGTCAAAGACCAGATCTCGATCGCAGATGGAGCCCCGGTTCCAGATGAAGTTTCGAATGGGAAATGAGAGTTGCTGCAGCAGCAAGCTCTGATGCTAAGAGTTGCTCCTTTAAGTTATTTATTTTTGAATAATCCTTACGAACTCACCTTGCATCCAACGAGCCTGGCAAACTGTTGCAGAATCAAAATGTCGTCCGCTGAGTGCAGTAGCTCAATAAGAAAGATCTTTTCACAGAGCTGAGCCTCAAAGTGCTTCAATCGATCGCTGGCCATACCCATTAGCAGAACGGCAAGGAGTGGATGCAGAAAAGTGCCGACTTTGTTCAGGATCACCAGATAGGCTCGGGTGAATATAGGTATCTCGGACATGGCGAACAGACAGTAGAAGGTATAGGTGGCCTCGTGGGCCGTGTAATAAACGCTGACGAACATCATCGAGGAGACCCTTAGCCAAGCACTGGTCACCCGGAAGTGGATGCCACCCATCTGTGTGTAGATATCGAAGACATCTATTACCTTGCGGTAGTGATTCGAGGTGGGAGAGTCTCGATCCTTGACCTGTGAGATGTAGGACTCCAAGAAGGCCAGTAGGGTCCGCTGCCAGCCCAAAAAGAGCAACTGATACAGCAAGTATGAGCAGTAAAATATCTCAAATAGGATCACATTCAAGGTATGATAACGAACACCTATTATATTCTTCTCGTGTGGCCTGTACTGAGCCAGAATGTGATGTAGGGTCAGGAGCACCTTCAGCAGGAAGAGCAGAACCAGCGAGTCGTCAGAGTAGAAGTGCTCATCCCCGAAATTCCTCCTCACTATGCGATTTATGTGAAGCACTCGATTCACTATTGATACAACAAGGGAAGTGTAGGCTGAGCTATGGCTGAGCCACAGCAGTTGCAGGGTGGATATGCTGGCCATTATAACTATCGAGGCCAAGTGCACCCAGTAGTAGGTATTGTTTTCAGTAAACTGGCTGGAATCTCCGATTAGCAACAAGTACAGGATGCCAAAGCATACCAAAATAAATGGAAACTCCAGCCAGAGTAGGCCCAGTTTGATGCACATAGCAACGGCAGTCCACTGCCAGAAGGTGCTACGTTTCCGCAGCCTTCCATCCTTTGGAAAATACCGGAATGAGCCCAGATCGAGGAAACAGCAGGAGAAGTAAACACAGAGCGAAGAGTCGTGGATAAACCACCTATAGGCCTTCCTTCGCAGGTTGTAACGAGTAGCCGACATTATCTAGACAACTGAATTAGGAAACACTACCTTTCGCCTCTTGGGGCATCGCGCATACGCAGTGTTGGCCGGCGCAGTAATTGCGCTAATTAACACATTAATAAATGAATGGATGGAGCCCAGAGTCAATCGATTAATGTAAATGCAAATTAGATAAATACGATTGTGAATAAATTCCCGAATAATCATGGGATTAGGAATCGCATGTATTGTGCATTGTGGATGCCATTAACAAAATTATGGCAAAAAGAAGTGGCACTGGTTTAGCTTTAGCTTTTTTGCTCAATTTATTTGGTCACGTTTCAGGGCAAAAACTGACAAAAAACGAAATCCATAATTGGCATTAAACCATTCTCTTTGTTCACAGCGAGTTCTGCAATATGTGTGCGGCAAAGGACCCACGTCGAAAAGTTGTTTCAATTTAATTTGACTTTGATCGCCAGCTGACGCAAATGTCAGGCATGATGACATGTCCCCCATCGTTATAGGAATCTAACCCTCGCAGCATGCGAAAATCAGCAACATTAGAGGGCGAACATGTCTCATTTTGTTTATGGATTTACATCAGGACAAGCTGTGCCCGAACTGCGAAAAAAAGCAATTTTATTGTAATTTAAATGGATGATTTTTATGAAAATTGTATTAACAGATGAACTGTTTTTATTGAAGTTGGTTTTGTTTTGCTTTTTTTTTTGCGAAACACTAAAAATATATGGTATGCTTTGACGCTTCGGTTTATTTGCGAGAAAACTTTTAGATTTTTATGGGCAGAAAAACACTCGTTCGACTCATAAAGATTAGTGATTCTTATTTATTTTTCGGTCGTGAAAATTGAGTCTTTAAAATCGGTATACTTATGAGCTCGAAAATGAGCGAATGGAGCCGGAGGAGAGCTCGGCATAAACCAAAAGTTTTGTATCGTGTCCAGAGATGGCAGTGATGGGACTCTGTGTTTTATTGCCCAAGGAGTCGAGCAGTAGCCGAGAACTTCATAAATCACAGAAGTTTGTTTTCGGCCATGAAAAGGCTTATGGGGGTTTATCAAAATGAAAATTTATTGGCGCCTGGAATTTTAGATTTATGTATTCCACCCCCCCAAATCCCGAGAAATACGCATTTTATTGACAGAGGACAAGTGGAATGATAAGGGATATTTTTGAAAGTATTGGCATTATTTTTTGTACAGTTCCTTCTCCTGAGAACGGGATTTCCTCAGCTCGGCGTAATTGAAAAGTTGTGTATGCTTTTCCGGTTTGCAAGGTAAACGAATCATTTACGTGAGAAATTCCACAAGCAATTATTCGTTTGCAGTTTCATTTTTCAAAAGCAAACACATTTGCGGGTACGGGGGCAGCCACAGTCTCTGGACTGGGATTAATTTTCATTTAAATTCCAGTTTGTTAAATATGCAAAAAGTCCTTTAGTGCAGCTCTTGCTGCAGCTCTGGGAAAGTGTGTCCTCTCCAGTCCTTTTCTGCTGGTTAACGACAGAGCTTGCCACTTTTGAGTAGTTATTAAAATTGCAAAGGTCCACTTGCCACACCTTTTTGAGTGTAAAATCTTTGCGGTTGACCGCAGAGGGAAGCGTACGGGAAATGGCAACTATCTGCTGACATTTCGCACTGTTATTAAGTCCTTAGGAGAGAGGGCGGAGTTCCTGGACACAGAAAACATTTCAAATTCAATACGGTTTCTTTGCTTATGCAGTTTATGGGCTCTTATAAATGCGAAAACAGTTACTACTCTGGCAAAGTTGTCTAATCTTCAAAGGCAACCGCAACCCTTTTCGTTAGCCGGGCGAGTGGATAATTTTTAGCTTTGAAGCAAAAAGTCCTTGGGCAAGAATGCATAATTCATAAAACGCAAGTCCCTCTCTATCTCTCGTCTCCCATCGCCCGCCTCCTTTTCTTAAACTTTGATGGTTCAACTTTTTAATCGGATTCCCCGGATTCCCTTGCCCGATTGCTGCCACCACATCAGCACATAGCTATGTTATAGTATCGTATCGGTAGTTTTCCTCCTTCGCTTGCTGCAGCTTTTTCTCCGCAAATTTTTGGCCAAAAGCGCTTAGGGCCATCGAAGTTTGCCTACCTCAAAAAATAGATAAATTGCGTATTATTTTGCTCTTCCATCGTAATTTCTTTTTGTCCCAATCGGATATCCCCTGGCGCTCTTATGCTTCGTACATGTGATGGAGTTTCTTTGTTCAATTTGTTGCGAAATTCGGAAGATTACAAGCCACTGATAATGCCATAAGGTAGGATGTGTGCTCTCTTAATGAACAAAGTTTTCTATGTGGACTTTTAAATGAGAGAACAAAAATCGATCTAAAATAATGCAATTTTCGAATGAGTCGAAAATGGTGGATAAAAATGTGATGAGCAATAATTTTAAATCTCCTTTTCCCTCAGAAATTACTTAAATTCTTTATATATGATGACTTCCCGTAATATTTTTAACCGAAAAGTTCCCGGAAAAGTCCGGAGCACTTGGAAAGGTGCTGCAGCACGTCGGAAACGTGTTTAAGGCGGCAACTTGTTCCGCATAATGTGACATTTTCCCGGAAAAGTTCCGGCAAGTGTGCGAAAATGTTTCGTTATTTATGTATGCGCCTGTTGCAGCTTCAGTTGCAACTTTGGCCATTTGTTTCTTGTTTTCAGTTTCTGCCAGAGGAGTAACTTTGGCCCCGGGCCTAGGCCCTATGCCGTCCTATAACATCTCTACATTACCCGTGGTTAGCTGTAGTGGAGTGTCATTGGTTGTTTGGTGGTCGCTCAGCAGCTGGCGGCCGAATAAATCACGTATTTAAACAAGTTGCCCAGCTTGCCGGCGAGTGTAAACAGGGCACGTGCAGAACTTTGCTTTATGACAAATGTTCGCGGGATTTCACGGAGCAAAACGAAACGAAAACCGGAAACCGGAAACTGGGGAAACTGTCTTAATATACCGATTAAAACGTGAGTTTCTCCTTGGTAAGTAACACATTAAAAATGTAATATTAATAGTAATTAAAATAGTAATAACATTTTTATTTCTAATTAAAATAATCTATTCTGCCTCAAGTCACGAATAGAGCAAGAGACCCTCCTTGTCCTCGTCCAGTTTCTTTTCCCATAGCAACTTATAGGTTACATCTCCGCCCTCTGATTCCTGGAGTTCCCCTGCCTTGGGATATCCATTTTGTACCTTGGCCAAAATTGGCAACAAGTCAGCAATGGCCTCACGGGTTTCGCTGTGACAGCTGGAGTGAAGAACCACGACGAAGCCAGTGGGGAATATAGCGAATCTTACGCCCGCATTCTCGGTAGTGTAGGTGATGAAGGGTCGCTTGCTCGGGTTGCTGGTCACCTGCTCGGCATTCTGTTTCGCCATCAGCTTCACATCGAGCTTGAACGGCATACAGAAGGTGGCATGGACGATGTTCTTGCTGAAGGCCTTGATGTCCGGCTTGTAGTCCATCTCCTGCACCATCCGGATCACCTTGAATATGGCCGTTCGGGCCGCGTCAGAGGAAAGGGCGGTGCTCACCATCTTGCCACCGGCATATATCTTCACTTGGGCAAAGAGATTGTGCAACCGGACACACACGGAGGGGTGGATGCCCGGATCGAAGCGGGTATCGGGCATCAGAATGCCCAGCTCGTATAAATTAAAGCGGCAACTGAAGTCCATGACGCATATGAAGGGTTTGTAGAGCAGCTGGATTTTCTTCTCCACCTCTGCCAGCTTGCTCAAATCCTCGAAGAAGGCTTCATAGTTGATTTCAGAGTCGGGTCCCACAGGATCGCCCTTCTTCGAGGCCTCTTCCCAGCAAATATCGGTGGGTTTGTCGAAGAATCTTTGAAAGTAGTCTTTCACGTTTGCAGGGGTCTCCGTTTTAACCTGCTCAACGCCCAGGTCCCCAGAATTGGATTCGCACTCACCCAGAACAAGTTTATCAAACAGCTTATTCAGGTAGGACAGTTTCTCAACGGGCTTGTCATCCTCCGACAGGCCATCCTTCAGCTTGGACTCTTCTCTGTAATAACTTTACTAATAAGGCGAATAATCACACAAACGAGAACTCACTCTTCGTCCTGGCAAATCTCTTCATCTGCTTTTTTGTCAGAATCCATTTTTCTGGAATGTATTACCTTAAGATGATATATAAACAAAAGCAAACGAGGTTTACACTTTTAGAACTTGACGTTTATTTCTTTCACTTTTATGTGTACTGAAATTTTCTTTGTCAGAAATAAAAAATTCAGATTATCTAAGGTGTTTAATTATTAATCAATTAATCAATCAGTTAAACCATAAATAATACCAGAAAAAAATATTCGTCCTACTGTTTGTGAGCTCATATATTTGTATAATGCAAAATTATGATTGAAAATGAATCACTCTGATTGGCAAAAGCAAAGCATTAATTCTGTCCTCCATTCCGCTGAGTAATTGCTTTAGCCATCTGATGCTTTCAGCAGATCCGAACATCACTTATCCATTAAATCTAGAGGGTTATACCCTATTTGTTGCTGTAAGCACTTGACAAACTATAACAAATTACAAGCGGCCAAAGGCGAAAAAAAGAGCGGGCCATTTGAGTCAACTTATGCGCTTGTCAAGCTTATATTTACACACAGTTGACCATATTTTATGTCGATTCCGGTTATGAAATTTACAGAGCTGTCAGAAAGAGTTCGGCGACATTTTAGTAAATATTGAAATTTAATCAAGCAAAGTGCAGTGCACACATACAGAGAGACAGAACACAGGACGCAGGACGCAGGACGACAACGATATGAACACGTCCACCCTCAGACACCTGTCACCGACGTCGCCCGGCATTACTCCTCGCCCGCTCGTTGCCCACCCATCCCATTGCAGGATGATGGTCCTGCACAGAGAGAAATTTGATTGCCTTATTAAGATATCTGAGAAAGAAAGGGAAAATAAGGAGCTTTTTAAAACCTTCTTGGTATTTTAATTTCAGTCAGAAGCTAGCAACGCAGGGAAGGAGTCATTTTCGACCCTGTAAATCATATGTATTCAATGATTAGCATCGACAACCAAGTCGATCTAGGCATGTTTTGGAACACAAAATTTATACATTAAATTTAATATTTAATAAGATTGCACGTTAAAATTGTCAAAAAATAAAATTAATTTTTAATTTTTAAAAAGGTAATTTTAGTATACAGATTTTTAAAGAAACTTAAAACAAACATTTTCAAGCTTTCCAAAATGAAATTAATGCATTTTTGGCTTAGTGAAAACTTCGTCTTTCCTAAATTAGCTTTCTTTTTGGTTTTTATTTTTAATTGTAATTTAGTTCCATAGTAAATTTTTTCGTGCAACTTGAATTTATCTTTGCCATTGGAAAAGTCTCTTAAAAAGTAGTAAATAGGAAAACATATTAATCATACAAAATTTTGCCTTAATTTTTTTTTTTACAGTTCAATTATAGCAAAAATTTGTTTCCCAGTGTCACAGTGTGTGTGTTACACAATGCATGTGCCAGTGAGCGTGTGTGGATGTGTGTGTGTGTGTTTGTCGAAGTCAACAATCAATTGAATCGATTTCATTTTACAAATTGCGTTGAATTTTGTGGTGCAGCCACCACCAGCTGCAGTTGACGGCGAAGCCAGCGGCAACAATAACGAGCCCTGGGTGGCTCACTATATGTACTATATGTCTGAACCTCCACATATACATACATATATCAAGCCACACACAGTCACCGTCACCCCACACTTGTGGCCATGCAGATTGGGGGAGGGCGAAGGCGACTGTCTCTCCTTTGGACTGATTTTGATGGTCAATTGCTACACGCAACAGCTTCTAATTGGATGTGAACTTGGGGCAGAACGCAAAGATATAGTGCCGAGATACTCTGGATGAATGCGAGTATCGATTGGATTTTCCCTTTGTAAAAATGGCTGCCAAGCAAACTCTTTTTAAAGTGGGAATTTCATTATGCAGGACTTGCCTTACAACAAATATCAGTTAAATGCACTTGGCAAAATAATTTAACTATATTTGAAGGCTACAAAATGTAGAAACTTTGTGGTGAGTCTGCAATATCCAACATAAATTTATTATTCACTGAATTTAATTACATTTTAAGATAGAATATTCAAAGCTTTTCCAGACGTTTTTCCGCCTGTATTTTTGCTTTATAGTTCTGAGTGTAATATCCAGAAAACCCAAAAGCCCATTTGTCATACACGAAATTGCAATTTAGACCCTCAGCCACATAATGCCAGTGCTTAAATCGATTATAGACCATTACAGGCGACGCCTACGCAGCGCGCAATTAATATGCTTTTTGGATTCGCCATTGCCACGGCCGTTCCAGGGATTTCGAATGGGAATACGAATAGGAATGGAATTGAGAGTGGCTACCGGGGGACCGCGGCGGCACTGCATCTGCAATTTTGTGTAGCTGTAATTAAAAGTTGTGGCGCCAACTGTGGCCAGGATAAGGGCTTAACCGGGAACAGGAGGCCGTCGCCGGTGGGGGGGCGGCCAACACTCACTCTAATTCAAATTGAAGTGGCGTTTTTGTGTTGTGCAAGTAATTAGAACATAAAGTGGAATCGAAGCTCCGACCAAGCCAAATTACATTGGCCGGAGTCAGTCGGCGGTTTCGGCCGATGGACAATCGGAGATAAGTGCAGGCAGGCATGAAATATAGCAAATAAAGCTCCGGTCCCCGGTGGTTCCATTTGCTTCGGGTAGTGCGGGTGGAGCGGGTGGTGCACTCGAATAAAATGTCGCCGACACGCAATGTTTTCATTTAGCTAATAGTCATTAGGCAAGCGACGAGTAACAATTCGAATAATTACAATTCCTGTTCTGGGACTGGGAATTGGAAGGGAGGCCATCGGGTCATGTAATCGTTTTGTGGTTCCTAATGCTTCCCATTTGTTTTCTTTTTGTGAAAAATTGATTAACATGGGCCAGGGATCAGATAGAAATACCCCCCTTTCCATTTTTTCCTATCGAGAATCTTAGTTTGCTTTAATTTGGCTGGGGCTATTGTAATATTTTATTAAGGCTAGATGGATAGATAGTTTTTCATTTAATTGCTGAGAAGCAAACTCTTATCCTAGCCGCAGATCCTTTGCCGGATGAAAACTTTATCGTTCGCTTTTGGCTCTGGCAAGTCTTCAATCCGATTGACACATTAATAAATGTGTTGCCAATGCCATTGACAGTTTTTCCTTCAAGCCATCCTCCTCCTGTTGCCTCGCCTCGCCTGCGAACAGAGTGTTAAGTGCATTGGAAACTTTTCTCACTCCTTCTCATTTTTCTGCAGCTTTTTTTTATGGACTCTTCTTTTTCCTGTGTGCATTGCTGCCACGCATGGTCATTGCGGGGGATTCCCCCCCGCATCTTAAATTGAATCCCCACCCCAACTGCTAGGAACTTGGCAACTTTGCCGGCTGTCGTTGCTGCCCAAGGTGTTCATGCGTGCCAAGAAATCAATAGAAAAAGTTTGAAATTACAAAATTGGAAAGAAAACAAATAGTGGGACGTTCGGGCAAAATAAACAAACAAACAGTCGTATGGACGGACGGACGGAGTGATGGAGGCCAAGTCCCAGCTCCGGAGCTGGCAGGATGTTGGCTTTGGCCAGCCCCAAAGGCAAACAAATCCTCTGACTCTCTGACAAATGCTGAAAAGTTTAACTGCAACTTTTTATGCCGTCGCCCGATGCCCCGTCCCCCCTATTTTTTCGCTCGATTCGCATACATATATAGTATAGTACATGCAGTGCGTGGAGCGGATGGGTAAAAGTATGTGAAGTGGGATTATCAACATGGATGTACTTGGGACTGCTGCAGGAAAGGACTCCGACTCCATCCCACGGTCACATATGAACTTTTCCGCCGAACAATGGTCGAGGGAAAATGTTGGCTTACAACTGTCGGCGGCGAGCGGCGGTGGCATGAGGTGCGAAAATATTTTAGAATGCACTCCGAGCGAGTTATTAAAACTTTTTCATAAAACACCCCAACAAACAGGACTTAGGCAGGGCTCACAATAAATCAACACTATTGGTGTAAGGGGTAAATAACATACATCTTCAATAGATTTGATCAACATTTTAAGAACAATTTGTACCCAAATGAATCCCATATCTCGTCAAATGTTTAAGAATATATATTCCAGAAGCCTTACAACAGGCAGAGAACTTAAATTAAACATTTATTATTATTATTTATGCACGAATTTGTATTAAATCTTACTTAGACATATATTTTGAATGCTTTGAGCCTCAGACACACTCTTTAATTTCGCGATGGCCATCCATTAGCATCCGAAAGCTCACGCCTGAAGGGCAGCATTAATGTCACCGATGGTCACTGCCGATGTCACATCTGTCTCCGGGCATCGCGGGCCCGGAATCCGGGCATTGCCATAAATTATGCCATCGCTGGTGTTTAATGCTGGGACATTTTGTTGCAGAAACAGCAGCCTCCTTTCCCGTTTTGGCCATCAGGAGCCGTGATTTATGCTCATCGAGCGCAGCGAAATAAAATTGGTTGCATGAAAGGCGAATATTGACGCGATCGCCGGCCAAGTGCCTGATTTATAGGTTGGTTAATCAACAGCCAAACTTGTTTGTAGTGCAAGCTGTAATTTTTGCAGAAAGACTTTCCTACAGATACATTTAAAACATTTTTAGATATTTTTAAACGACCAACCGAAATGCTCTCCATGACAATAGATAAACCTTTATGTAATTTTTTAAACAAATTCACAGCTTTACAGAATGCAGATCGATTTACTTTATTTAATCGATTTAAATGTAACAATTTTCAAACAGCAACAGCAGCAGCAGCAGCAGCTTTGTATATCTTAATAGTAAAAACATAAAAAAAAAAAAATAATAATATTTGGAACAAAATCATTTAGAAGACTTCTGACAGTTTGAAGCCTCTTCTTCACCTGGGAAGAGAGAGGACAAGCACAGACTGCTTGAAACCTCGGGTCCATCACGATCTGTGTATATGTGCCGCTTGATGCCATCCTTATTGATGACTCCAATGCGCACCACTCCCCCCGAACTGCAATCAAATCGAATGCCCGTCCAGATAGCCGCCTTGACCAACTCGACGCACTGCTTCAGGTTCATGCCTTCCTTGTAATTATTCTCCACGTATCCCTTGACGTAGGACGCCCCGGAGCCGGATACGGCATAGGGCAAGCGCGTCAGCATCCCGCCCAGCGGAATACTGTACACCTGGCCGCCTTTCCTATCATCCCAGCCGGCGACAATGATCCCCGCAAGCGAATTGTCACGATTCTCGTAACAGCAATTGCGAAACTCACAGGCGGCCATATATACCTCCACTGACCTGCCGGGGTCGGGCCTTCCATAGTACTGCAGGTTGCAGGCCACGATGTGCGTTATTGCCTGGGTGTCGCCGGCGGCTCCGCTGCGGCAACAGTAGATCTTGTCCGTGAGGGGGCTGAGCTTGTCGGCGGCGCGGTTGACCACCAAGCCACTGGAACTGGTGCGCGAATCCGCTCCGAGTACGACTCCGCCGTCGAACTCAATGGCCATGATGGTGGTGGCGGTGGTAAAGAGTCCACGACGGGTGAGCATTTTTTTTATTGTTTGGAAATTAAAAAACATTTTGATTTTTGAATACTTTCTGGTTTCACAAAGTTCTGACTAAACATAGAATGTAGAAAAGAGTCCGATTTTCCAAGGATATATTGATACATATATTTTAAGATATATTTTTCCTACACAAAGTGAAGAACTTCTAAGCATATCAAATTTTAATTCAAGTTTGTAAGAATATCGCAAATTTTAAAATATTTCGAACCTCATCCTTATTTTCACTGTTTTCATTCCCTTCCCTTTTATAATAAAAAAAAATATAAATACATTCCATTTTGCAAAAGGCACTTCCTACCCGTTTTGTAATTCAGTCAAATTTTGTAAATGACCTTTAAATGGGGTAACTGGGTGCCGTAAACTGCGTCCCGAAAACAAAGCTATTGAATGAGGGTCTCCCTGAAACATTTTCCCTTTTTCGTTAATTTCCCCAAGGCATTTTTCGTGCATAACTAAACCCCCCCCCCAAACGCTGGGTTGCGTGTAGGTGTTTTTAGTGAAAAGTTTCGCCTTTACTCCAGGTAATCCCCGTGCAGTGGGAGTGTCTGGGAAAACGTGTGTCTATGGATGAAAAGGATTGACACAGCTCGTAATTGCAACTTTAGTTGTCAATTGTGGAAGCTCGATGATGGTGGTGACATCAATACAGTTACTCGATACACACAGACTCGTGGGGGATGCGTGTCCTGGCTCGATATGCTTTCAATCGCGTATACGCAGCGTGGGACGGATCTGTCACTTTGCTACTCAGCGAGGAAACGAAGGCTTATACCGGCTCCGTACGGTTATAGTGGTCTCAGGCCATGGATTTTCAGTTTTTATACCTCAAGTGACAAAGGGGCGAGCAGTGGTGGCGGCTTACCCTCATCTGCGGCAGCCGGAATGCCAAAATGGCTCGGCCTTTGCCCGAACGACTTCCAGATAAAAATGCATAATTAAACAGCCGGGGAAGGAAAGCGCAGCTGATGTCGACAGGGCCGGCATAAATTCGCAGCCACCGCATCATAATGTCCGCAAATCCTGGACCTTTGCAATTTTAATAAGCACTCGAGAATGAAAAGGAGTCACCTGGCCCCAGTGACGGAGTCGCCGTGCCGTTGCCGGGAGTCTTTAAGGAATTTTAATGGGCTTTGGCCGAGGCAGAGCCGCTGTTTACCCTTTGCATATTTAATGCCTGAATTTTAATGAAAATTAAATCGAAATGCTTGTCGCCCTGCCACCGACACCTGGTCTGTCAGGTCTGCCTGTTCCGGCGTCTACGCACCTGCGATTTATATTTAATCCTTTTTCTGGCCGCCGTCGTCTCTGTCTTTGTCCCCTCGTTCCCGCATCCACAACATCGCGCATCCTGCCCGCTGCATATGCCAGCGGCTTTGGCCCGAAACAAATGGCAAATGGCCACGGGCGGCAAATAAAACATGGCCCTCTGATTGATGACTTTGACTTTTGGCCATAATTTATCATAGATACCAGCCGGCAGCGGGCCATTGTTTGGCTCTTGTCAATGCCGGCGAGAAAAACAGCAGATAAGGCAGCTGCACTCGAAGAAAACTAAAATAGTTAACAGCGAACTACAGAGAACTATTATAAATACTCTAATTTTCTTAGAATTTTAAGTTAATATCTTAAGAAAGTCAATATATATAAAAATACATGAATCTATGTGATACACAAATTTCCTGAATTTTCTTCTTGTGTATCTCTTACGACATTGCCGGCGGCAACAGATGACGCTCATTCCGTTGAAAAATGTGCAGAAAAGTGTCATAAGAGACCAGAGCCGGAGCAGTCGAGGCCGAAAAACTAATTGCAGCAAATAATAAAAACTAATAGGCTGTCGAAAAAGGCAACTAACCCACGCCATGCCACGCCGGCCACGCCCATGAAAAATGACAACGAAAACGGGCGTGGCTGGAGATGGGTTTCGGGGCAGGGAAACTGCAAGGATCATCATCATGAATCATCATCAGAGTCGTCACGCAAACAGCAAACAGCGAGACAGTCGGATGGAGCGACTCCGAAGATGCGAGAAAGTTAATGTCCTGTCAGGAAGTCGCTGCCTCGTTGCGCCCTTAAACGTCACAAATTGCCGGGTGGCAGGACCACAGGGGAGGGGTTCCGGGCAGCAGATACTCTGGGGGGACTGGGGGCTACATGCACATTATCCTGGAGACAGCAAGTTTTTCTTCCCCCTACATGGCTGTGAATATATTTCACAGCTTCAGGTGTGGAGGGGTGGAAAGGAGACAGGTGTCCTCAGACAGGCGCGTTCATTTGAGACGCTCGCATGTCAAAAGTTTTTCCTCCGACTTTGGGGGAAAACTTTGCAGAGCGACTGAAAAACTTAAAATGGATATTAAACTAATTATAAAATATTTTTTCCTAAAATCCTATTTACATTTTTTCAACCCTTGTTTTTCCACAGAAAAAATACTTTAAATCAGCTAAAATCTAAGGGAAAAAGTGGCTACACACTTTTTCAAAATTAAACTCTTTTGAAAACTTTTAAAGACAGCTCCTAAAGTTTGATACTTCTCCACATATCATCAGGTAGCCGCTGTCTGCCAGCAGCTTTTTCCTTTGTCATTGTTGACATTTCACGGTTCCCCGATCACTGCAAGTGGGAGAGCAGCTCAATTGGCGATACTTTGTCATGTGCGGCCAATTAGCAATGGAAGCTGCCACGGATGGCAGCAAACAAATCCCGCTGACGGCAGAAGTGCACGGAATGCAGGCTCCATCGCAGGACAGCTAGAAAAACCCTCGACTCAGAGCTTGGCCTAGCAACTAGCAATGCCACAGTGCATTTCTGCATCAATCCGTGCTCATTTTTATGAGTTTTGCCGAGGACTCACCACCACCACCACCACCACCACCCAGCCAATGACATCCTGACGGATACTATTGTTCAAATGGGAAATAGAGACATGTTGGCTTTTCTGCTTCCGATTCGCAGCAGTTGACGTTTCATGTAGCAGTAGCCAGCGCAGTACATATATGTATAGTATGTGAAGGATGCACTGAGAAAAAATTACAAAATTGTGAACATGAAAACAAATTTTCTGCTATAAAACCAAAGCTATACCCTCCTAAAATATGTTACATGTTTTCCGACACCTTCAAATTTATTTCTGTAAATTAGAAAACATGTTTCCAGTGTCCCACTTGCAAACACATACTATTATGTATATATTCCGACAGATGGCTCACATGGACAACGAGGACAGGCCACATATGCTAATACACGGAGGCAGTCAGCCATGGCATGTAGCTGCCGCTTCGGCATCCCCATCCGCCCAGTGACATCAACTAATCCCTAGAAAATTGTTCATGCGGCGACGCAATGAAAGTTTGCCCCAAAACCTAGTGCACAATTATTGGGCTTTAAAGTATACTTTCTAATTTTTGCTGCACTGCCAACTCAGATTGAGCGTCTCGTTGCTCAGCGATATCGGATTGATGGCCTCCATCTTGCGCATTCCCTTCCTGTCCACCACGAAGACCTCGAAGTTTCGCTGGTTAATGATCAGCCTTTTCTGGATCTCCACCACGCACTTCCTCAGGATACAGAGGGCCTCCGGCTGGGTGAGATTCGCATGCCAGAATCTCTGTAGAATGCTGCCGCAGAACATGCTGCCCCACCCGTGACCCGCATGGTTGATGGACTGCGCTGCCCCCAAGGAGTCTATGTAGTGCAGGTCAGGACCCTCGGTGGCATCATACCCGGCCAGCAGCATGGCCACCTGGTATCTCGTATTGGTCCTAATATAATCCGCCAGATGCCGGCGGGTGAAGTGGGCAGCAGCCCGGGCACTCAAATGATAGCCGTTGGCAATCTTGTACAGATGCAGATTCTTCGAGATATAGTCCGTAAACTGAAGAGTATCGCCGCCATCGCCCACGGCAGCCATCATGTTAAAGTCGGAGAGGCGATGAACCTTTGACTGATCTAAGGAAGTAGTTTGGTTTGGTTTTTTTAAAGACTCAAATATCTGCGCAATATAAAATCCTACCATCCTTCATAAAGATTAACGACTTGGCCTGCATTGTGTCCGAAGCGAGCATGACAAAGTCCGGTCCCTTGATCCCCAAAATGGTTTCCATCGCCATATTTGCTTCACGTTAAATTTTATATTGGCGGTGAGTATTGAATATATTTATTTCTACAGTGTAGTTTGTGGTGTGCTACTGTAACATCTACTTGAATGATCAAATTTTGAGTGTTTTATCCCTGCTGACCGATCACGGCTTGTTGAGGTTCTGGAACATGTCGACACTGTCGTGCATGAGGGTGAAAAAGGAGTAGGCCCCCTTGCAGATGGCCGCGAAGGTGCTTAGGTGGATTTCCACGATGTCGCCGGCCAGTAGCAGCTGTGGCCGCTTGGTGCGCTCCGCCAGGATCAGCATGTTACTGCGGTAGACGCGACTCTGGTTAATCCAGTTGCTGCAAAAGACTGCGTAGTGGAGGCTCGCAAAGCTATTCGCCACCATGGTGCCGTAGTAGCACAGCGGATACGTTTGCAAGGTGATGCCCCACAGGAAAGTCACGTAGTAAACGCGATCCTGCACTGTCTCCACATAAAAGATCAAGCCGAACATGGTCAAGCCAATGTTGACAGCTATCACAATGAACTGGACCAGCATGGGCCCGGTTATGAGGCTGCGCGTGAGTTCCAGCAAGCTGGACGATCAAATATTATAAAAGCATATTATAGAAAATATAATAATGTTTACTTATAGAGATCGTTCTGGTCCTTGATGCAGTCCGCAAGTTCCTTCTCATTGGCCTTCTGGGTGGCCGGTCCATAGCCGATGCTGGAGATGCGCAGGATCAGCAACTGGCACTGTTCGGCAATGAGGTATAGGGCCAGAGGTGGAAACGAGTCGTCCGCAAAGTTCTGCATGATCTGAGAGGAAAGGCTGACCTCCTGGAAAATCACTACTGCCACATAGGCTGCGGTCGAATTTTTCCAGTTGAAGGGGAACCACATGGGAAGCGGTACGCTCCGTTCGCTCCGGAACAGGAAGGAGACCGCCATGTTGACTATGACGGTCATGAATGATGCAAAAAACATTTTCGAAAGGCGATCCAGGTGCTTGGCCATCTGTCGGTGATATCGGATCTGCTCCTCCCCCCTAACTCGGCTATCCAGCTGGGCTATAACCTCCCTCATCTCGGCCAACTTGTGGAGCTTGAGAATATACAAGCCGAACTTCAGGGTGGTGGATAGCGAGGTGATCGTCAGGCAGAAGTTGGTGATGTTCTCCAGCGGCGTTTCGAAGCTGCCAACCGATAGCACCAACATAGGAAACAGCATCGAGACAAAAACGTTGATGAACATCGCCCAACCCAGGTATTTGCGATTACTCAGGTCCAGGGCTCCAAGGATACGCCAGACGCCGACCTGGATGCGAAAGTAGCCGATTCTGAACTTCTCGTTTTCTGCAGACATTTCTCTTGCCAATTTCCTTTTCACTGATGGCCACCGAACAGGTGTGAGGCCTTTTTATAGCACCTTTCCGTGCAATTCGCACAATTAGCTGCATGCTATTAATTGACAAATTAAATTATTAAGGCGGTGGAAGGTCAAATTTAATGTTATTTCTTACTCTTAGCTACGGGTAACACTCACAAAGATTAACTTTTGGCAAAAGAAAATTATTTAGAGGTACATTTTAATAATTTCCAAGAAACTTTTTACATGCATTTCGTATTTAAGAGTGCAAAGTTTGGATTTTAGATGGGTTAATTAATTTACTATAATTTTTAAGTATATTTAAATATTCTTTTGTTTTAAGGGGGTTTCAATGATTTGGTTGGGAAATTATATAACAAAAAAACACGTGGCACGGCCATTAATACAAGCTACAGCTGCACATTTCAAGGACTGCTAATGGACTACATACTTTTCTATTAAAACACTATTTTAAGGATATGCCACGATTCAGCACAAATAGGAATCTAAGTAATATTTTAATGAATTTTCATTGTCAGTATAACACCAAGTTTCTGTCGCTTCACATGGCAATTTATAATGGTGGCGGGCTTGAGGGTCCCATGGCCTGTCCCGGCTGGTTCAGCCAACCACCCAACCACCCAGCCAACCCAGCTTGTCTGAGCGTCCATTTCCGTTTGGTTTGTGCCACCGTTGGGGGCACTTAAAAAGCACTTAGTTGTGTTTCATTGAAATAATTTTCAGCATTTCCGCACTTGAACACGATTTTCATTATCCGCTAGCTGCATTTTACTATCCCCCATTGTCTGCAATTTTAATGTGATGGAAATTCGCGCCATTCTGAATAATTATCACATCTATTTGTGAAATGGAAATATTTCCGCAATTAAAAACATATTTTCTAGCACCCTTGAAGTAATGGCGACCATTCCATTCTCATTCTGATTCCCATTTCCGTTCCCGTTTGCCGCGGTGTTGGCACATCCTTTGTGTTTGCAATTTCAGGCGATTATCCTGCAATTAAAGGTGAGATCTGCTGACAGCGGATCGGGTTCTCTGACGTTTTACAATCGGTTAGCAGGGTGAACCTTTCAATCACAGGTGGCTTTTTATCCATTAAACTAAGCCGTAACGAATGCAAACGTTTCCCTCCCTACAGTTTGAAAAACTTCATTAAAAACGAAGTGACATTTTATTTAACCTTACATATTTATAAAAAAAATGTCAACCAACTGTAAACCAAACAATCAATATGAAATAAATTGCTAGTTAAATCAACGTTCGGTGTGGGAGCATCTGTGGCAGGGCTGGTGAAAATGTCATTTGGTCTAACCAGCCATAGCATAATCCGATTTGAGAGCAGTCCCACTCGGCTTGGGGACGAATGCCAGCGGACATTAACGTTTTTCAATGTCGATATATCGAGGGGAGTGCACTGCGACCACCGAAACGAGATTACTGCGCCAAGGACCCAGGACCGTAATGGAAAGCGTGAGTTGATTAACGAGATTTGCAAGCGTCCACTGACTCGTATTCAAACACATTTCCAGGGCGAAATCCCGTCGGAGAATTGAGCAATCGAATTATGGAGTGTGCAATGCCATTCGGAAAGCAAAATGAATGCTATTCCCAGAGAAGGGATGATGAATTCGATCATCGGAGATCCAGACCAAGGCGACGCTCTCTTGGTGGTGGCCGAAGAAAAAACTCTTCGTATGGTGGCAGTTGCAGGCGCCTTCAGTATTGGTCGACTAACCATACAGATGCAGCTCCATTTTCTTATTGCCCCACTAATAGCTCTACTCATCGTTATGTCAACCCAGATTATGAGACTGGGTACAACAAGCGGTATCAGAATGAAGAATATCAACTGCCTCATCAAAAATCCAGGGACGTTACTTATCCTGAGGAAGCACGAGATTCGAGAGATTGCTGTGGTACCGATTCCTCATATGAAAGTCCTGCTGATTATTACCCTAATGGGAGACAAAAACGAGGGTCTTATCAAAGAAACTACGAAACACCACCTCATAGAAACTGCTGTTCCTATTACAAAGAGGAACTATCCTGCAATGATTTCAGCACAAATGGTTGGGATTCTCTATCCCAGCTAAACATTTTTAGGCCAAGAGGGACAAGAGGCCAGAGACAAGCCTCGGGATCGATGCTACCCGAGTATCCTTTAGATTGTAATGAAATGCAGCCTCCTTCGGAATTTGGCCGTAAAGTTCAATATTCGCCATTACAACGTTTCGGTTATGAAGACTATGGTGAGAAGAGGCTCAGGTCGGCGCCCTTACCTTCTCCAAAACCGAAACCCATATTCAAGATCCGCAACGAGTGTAGAGCACCTTATAGGGCATTCAGGGATAAAGGCTTCTCAATCATCCCATCCAGGAATTATAAAACTGAGACCCATTGGTTCAGAAATATGGATTCTCCGGATAAACTAAGCAGCCAAACTCATGAACCAGGAAGTCGTAATGGAATTCGCTTAAAGGAACCACAGAGGTGTCATATAAGCCGCTCACTATCTGGAAGTTGTCGTAGGAATCGCTCCAGGCGACATTTCCACCTTGAAAAAGTTCCTTTTAAAAAGGCTAGAGAAGCGTCAGCACAATATAATAGAATCTCGAAACAAAGTTTAGACCTCGGTACACACAAAATGCATGAGGCAACTAGAGCAGTGCCTCGCGAAACTCCTGAACAAAGAGTATTCAATTTTATTGTAGAGGAGATTCCACATCCTTACCAGAAATCAATTAAAAAAGAAGTACCTGTCAGTAATTTCCATTTCGACATCCATGATGAAATTCCCAGGCACCAGAGAAAATTGGAAAGAGAACCGGTTGTAACCTTTGCTAACATCTCATCGTCGAAAACGTATGCTAACCACGAACGGAAATCTTATGTAAAACCCTCTCCTGATAAAAATAAATTATTCGACTTTGGTTCGGAAGTACCATATAGACTATGGAATAACATAGCCCGTTCTCCAATGCTAATCGCATATGATATACCCTATAAAAAGAAGGACCGGACCAATGACTTAAAATTGGATTTGGACAATGACCGCAACGCTGTCCCTTATTCAAGCTCTGCTGCCAAGCTTAAAGAAGAACAACTAAGGAAATCGAATGGGCCGCGAGTATCAGTATACGACATAAAGAAGCAGAAATCATCAAAATCAATCATGAAAAATCTATCGGGATTTCTTAAAATGTCAAAAAAATGCCACAAACGATCGAATATCTGCGTAGACAAAATACAAAGAGCTAAGAATCAATGCCATGATGATCAAGATAACGAAAAATTCACACCTGCTTCTAGCTTGCCAAAGTCGAGGACCCGCTCTGCCTCACAGGAAAGTGAGAAAAGTTCCACCTCAGAGCAGAAAGAAAACATTTTGGTCGAACCATCGCTGAACAATAAAGCTAAAAGGTGCCTTAGCAAGATTGGAACAGGTAGTCACTATCCGACAGTTTTCAGGGGAAAATACAGAAACGAAGACAATGACGAGAACTCCACGTGCAACATGTTCTGCTTTTCGCGCTGCTTTAAGTCTGATCAGTGCGATCGGATATCCAGCGGAAATTGCAGCCTAAGCGATGATGTTAAGGAAAATGAGCCCATCAATCGGAGTGAAGACAGTTTCACAGGCAGCCTCAAGATCGAAGCATCCAAGGCGATTATCAGCCATGGCATTAAAAACGACTGCATGTATTCTGGATCTGAATCAAGCTGTCTGTCGATATTAATACCAGCCAGCGTCAACGAAAATGAATTTAAAAACGTAAGGCTTACTCCACCTACCTCCATCTGCCAGTGTCCATCAACAACGTCGTGCAGTTCTCAAAATTCCAGCACCCAAGGAATCATATATTCCAAGACAACACAAATAAACCGGCAAAACATTGAGACGTGTTCAAGGCCCCCAAATATCGGTAAAAGTACAGCCTCGGAGTTCGGATGCAATTGCCCCTGGCGTCGTATCTGCCCCAAATGGTGCTTAACCCAGCAGTCGAATTCACATAAACTGGGCTGCACTAGATCTTGCAGGCCTGCGCGCCTTGGATTATGCTTTCCAAATAAACTTAAAATGAGCTCGAGATCCCCGACAGTGGCCCCATTCAAAGCAAATGAAAAATCTAGCCAGAACGGACCGAGTAACAGGCTAGAAAGGTCACCAAACTCTGGAAAAGACCTTACAATTAGGAATGAAAACTACTGCCACTCTGAAAAAGAGGTCACCATTAATGAAAAAAATCCTTGCAGCTCAAAAGAAAACATACCAATTCCTGTCTGCAAGGCAGAGAGAAAAATTGAAAAACCCAGGTGTCAAATATCTCAACATAACATCGGAAACTCGTGCGAAGTACGAAAATATGTATCGAAGCCAGGATCTTCTTCCAGTTCTAAAAAAATCATCAAAACAAATGATACAAGTTCTGGGAAAAGGAAAATTAAAAGTGTAATAAGTCTTTGCTGCAACGCAAAAAGTGAAACTGATAATATTGAAAAACCCAGTATCATCGGAAACTTGTGGGAGGAAGGAAGAATTAAATTGAAGTTAATTTCTAACAATTCTGTAAAAAGCATCAGAACTACTGATACAAGTCCTGGCAGTTCAGGGAAAAGCTCCAAAATGTGTGAAATAAGTTCTTGCTGCACCGCAAAAGAAGAAGTTAATAATATTGAGGAGAAACCCAAGACCCAATGTATCAAGGAAAACTTGGACGAAGAACAAAAAAGTGAATTGGCGCTAAGTTTGCCGCGAGAAAATCCTAAATGTCCCAGCTCGACCATGAGTGTGTGCTCGAAGAATTTATCACAAACAAATGTAAAATGTGGTCCGGAGAACATGCCACTAATTTGCTTGCCAAATTGTACATGTTCCCCGTGCTTCTCCAATACAAAAAGTGGAATTAATAAAAGTGTTCCACCCCTGCCATGCGACGATTCCCCAGAAACCTTGACATCGAATTGGACCGAGGATTCAACCTACGGCAAGAGTATTGTGGAAGAACTGAAACAGGAACTGCTAAATACCATCAAGAGAGAACGTGATATCCACTACCAGTACCATTGTAGCCATCGAAACGCTCCGCACATCATGATTTTTCCCTGCCACACCTCTCGGGTTAATGCCAATCGAATATATGGGACTGATTCTGTAGTCTGCTGGGCAGCTTGCTCTAAGCCACCGAGTCCTTTTTGAGGTATAGTATTTTACTCAATCTAAAGTGTGGAGTAGTTATTTTCCAAAGTTATTTTCTTATTAGCTTCCAACTGGACCGTGTCTTGGAGACAATCTTCAGCATATTTACAGTAAGTTTTGAATATATTTACACTATTCATTTTCTTAATTTTATTTTTATATACCTTTCCAGGACTCTAGGCCTACATATGCAATATTCAAAATTAATTTAAAGCCAAACCACACACTAAATAAACGATTCTAACCTTTTTTCATAGGAGCAAACTTCTTACTGTTTATTCTTAATGTATACAACTTTGATGTAACCTTAACCCAATACTCCATTATAGCTAGATGAGCAGTTCTGGTGGTAAGTGAGAAAGCTTCAAATCAAAGTATCTCCACCTCTCGTTTTCTTGATCTCTTTCTACAATGACAACATAAGTCATTTAAACATGACAAAATACAAATTAAATAAAGAAGTTTTGGTTACCGAGGCCGTCGTCTAACTGTTTTATTTTTGTCAATGATTTCAGTTTAAATTTAAATTTTGTAGCATTTATCTTATAGGGGTTTGAGTCGTTCACACTGTTATGATATATACCAATAATATACGTTTGACAAATACTTAATTGGTATTCCTATTTGGTATATTTGCACCTCAAGCTTCATGCAGACAATCGAAATTTTTCGATAACAGACGCCATTTTCATTCCCATCTCTTTTGCTAAAAGTTGCGATTTTTAAGTTTGAGAAGCAAAGAGCCGCATTTGGTGCACTATGACAACCGACGTGGAGGAATACGTACTTAGTAGCAATACGATCTTGGCCCGAAAGTATAAAGTTTACGCCAAGCTCGGCAGTGGCTCCTTTGGCGAATTATTCAAGGCACAGTGTCGGGAAACCGGTGACCGCGTGGCCGTCAAGTTGGAGAGCGTGAATACTTTAAAGCCGCAACTCCTTAACGAGTACAAGGTGTACTTGACCATGCAACATTGCAACGGCATTCCGAAGATCTACAGCTGCTACACCGAGGCGAAGGTGAACGTGCTGGTGATGCAGCTGCTGGGCCCGTCGCTGAACGATTTGTTGGAGTACTGCGATTACCGCTTTTCGGTAAAGACTGTCGCCTTACTGGCTGACCAACTGATCGAGCGCCTGCAGCATGTGCACTCGCACAACATCGTGCACAGGGATATCAAACCGGATAACTTCCTAATGGGGAAGTGCTCCCTTAAAAATAAGCTGTTCATCATCGACTTCGGACTGGCCAAGGAGTACTGCAGCGGGGAGACAAACAACCACATTCCGCCGCAGTCCGGCACTCAGTTGGTGGGTACTGCCCGCTACGCCTCCATCAATGCGATGCGGGGCGGCCAGCAGTCACGACGCGACGACATGGAGGCCATGGGCTATATGATGATCTACATGCTTAAGGGCGAATTGCCCTGGCAGGCTATCCGGCACGGGCCCCCGAAGCAGCGCAACGAAAAGATCGCCGAGATGAAGCAGTCCATCCCTTTGAATGAGCTGTGTCGAAACTGTCCCGACGAATTTGGAGCTTATATGAACTACTGCCGCACTCTGGGCTTCGAGGAGGAGCCGCACTATCCACTTATTCGCCAATCATTCATCGATTTGATGAAACGCCTAAAGTACACCAACGACGGGATCTTCGACTGGACTCCTAAGATACGGCAGGCCAAATCGCAGTCGGAGCAACAAATCGAGGAGGAAGCCAACGTTTCTGCAGACCAATAAATGAGCCTTCACTTTTCCAAGGACTGTCAGAAATGTCAATTTAAAATACACAAGCTGCCAGCAACCAAAATGAGTCCAATTAACAAAACTGGGATTTGGGTTTGGATTTGTGCAACGTTTGCATTCTCAGGCCAGATTTCAGTTGCAGTTTTCTGCACTTGAAGCAGCCGGAGCAGCTGCCAGAAATGTCCGTCAGAACGGATGGCAGCAAAAGTCAATGGAAATTGCCAGGGGTGCTGCATGCATTCAGAGAGCATCAGCAGCAGGAGCAAACGGGCCTGGGAAACTTCCGAAGAAATGAAAACGTAGCAAATGACAGCATCCAATTTACGTTTGCAATTAAACTGACACCGAACAGACACTTGATTTAGTCGGAAGGCAGCCAGCATCTGGACCAGCTCACGACCACCCACATTCCGTCCGATTCTGTGAGATGTCGATTTATGGACGTGCCCATTCAAAGTTGTTTCCCCAAAAGATTTCAAAATATGGAAATGTAGACAAAATTTGTCCTTTATTTGCCTGTCTAAGGGGCAGAAGACTTGACCAGCTGGAATCATTCTATTAGAAGAATGTGGGTCCCTCCGCTTCTATTATCACAACCTTGCGGCATCTGAACAGGTTAGTGTAGTCGGCCATCATAGGATTGGTCCTTGCCTTTGAGATGGTATAGATTTGTCGAATGAGGAACTTCAGGATTTTTTTTTATTCTTTGGAAAAATTAATTTTATAGGGATTTGTCTGAAATGGATATTTTAAACACAATAAGAAAGCTTTTCCCAGGCACACTGCATTATGTATTTTGTGTGATACATAAGCAAATCTGAAGGGGGCTTCAGAGAATAGTTTTAAAACCTTAGGAACACCTTTTTATGCAAAGTAGAACCTTATTTTTAATATTCGGATCTGCTGCTGTTAAAACATTTATTTTTTGTTTAACTTCTAGCAATGTATTACTACTATTAGAAATGTATATTCTAGGTGTAAAGTCAGTGGTGTTAATGAGCCATTTGAGCAGGTGAGTATCAGTGGACTGAACAAAACTGTGCCAACCAACGCAAGGGAAATATTAATGTGGACTCCTTATCAAAAATGGCAGCAATCAGCACGCTCAGTTAGCACCTCGTTCGGCGAGTGTGGGAATCGCCAACCGAACACTTTCTCTCCGCCATTAATCCTGTGGAGCAGCCGAGCATTTCGTCTGTTTTCGGGGAGCAGCCTCAAGTGCGAGCCAGGCTAAAAGCCCCATCAGGGCCAAGTGGCGTGTCAATCGGCCATTAACATGGGTCCAAGCACCTCCCCCTCTCTCTCACCCTCGGTGCCGTCGATAAATAAAAACAAACACCTACATAGAAGGCAGCCTTACAGTCCTAAGCGATGCCGCAGCTGATTGAAGAGCTGAGTAAGAAGGCGCTGGAAATCGAAATTGAAATCTCACCTGTCAGATTTTCCCACTGGCAAGGCGGCGGCTGTGGCGGCTGCCAGTGAAAGTTGAAAGAAATTCTTTCATTAAAAAATTAAATGCGGCAACACTTGGGAATTTGTAAGAAAATTGCTCATTAAAAGTTTTCACCTGGAGAGGCGCTCAAAGCGAATCTCGACACTAATTTTCTTTTCATGTAATTATGTGCAGCAACTGAAGAAACAGCACACAAAAAATTTCCTCTTTTATTTTCGCCAGCAATTGTGTGCTGTGCTGTGCCTCTGCTTGCACTTTTCCAGCAAGTTTTTTAGCTCGACAAGGAAAACTTGAGGTGGTTGTTAATGCAGAGGACACAACTTTTTGCGATGTGTGGAAGAAGAGACCTGCTCTTGGGTGTCCTTCTCCTCCGACACTTTCCACAGACTCTGGGGGTCTCGCAACCGTCGCTACAAATATTAGTCACCTTCATTTGGCATTCGGTTTGCACTTTTCAACTGGCAAATTGATTTGATTTCGTTTGCATTCCCCGGTGGACGCCACTCGACTCGACTGCATCCGCATCAAAGCTTAATATTGGCAAAAATAATGTGAACAAATTGAACTTATAAATAAATCAAATCAAAATATCTTGTATTGCGGCAGAAGGACAGGCTCCCCGCCCTCCCAAGTGGTTCCGAGCGCATATTGCGTTTGAAATTGAGTTACATTTAAATATTCTTCCATTTGCAATGGCAAACGCTCTCGGATATGCACGTGGAGGAGGTCCAAAGCTACTCTGTCCAGGTCCCAGCTGTTCTGGCGATTGAATTTCTAGTGCTTTCATCGTAGTTAAGGTTGATTGTTTTTTGTTTATTTTTTTTTGTTGCGCAAGTAAGCAATAGCCAGCACCAAACAAACAAATATGTGGATGCTTTATAAATGTATTTAGGGAACTTGTGAAAAGTATTCTATTGCAAATCAATGGGAATCCCATCTGATTTTGTAAAATACGAAGAAATTCTAGCTTTGCACTAGTAAAAACTAGTTAATTAATTTTTCTCGCTATATGATTCAACTTTAATTACATTTAAAGCAAGAAAGGAAACTAACTTCCATTCCCAGTTAGTAATTGGAAAAATGTATACATACATATTAGAGGTGGAGAGACATCGATGTTAACATCGATATCATCGATGTTTTCGAAAAATCACAAACATCGATGTCATGTGCCATCGCACATGGCTTTCCTCGATCGTTGTCGATAACACATTTGTTCTTGAACAAGAACAAACATGTAATTTGTATTGAATAATATTTTTCGCTCCTTTTTAGATTTTCTTCAATAAAAAGAATTAAACAAAAATATGGAAAATTGGTGATTGTATTACAAACAGTATTAAAAGTTGAAATAAAATAAGAACAATTGTTTAATTTATTTTGTTTTTTTTTTAACATCGATGTCTAAATCATCGATGTTTTTCGCCAAAAACATCGAAAACATCGATGTTTCTCCACCTCTAATACATATATGTAATTTTTCTCAGCACAAAATACTCTTATAATAATAATTTTAATAGAAAGACTGAAAAGCAGTGATGGAGTCATTTCCGACCCTGTAAATCATATATAACCATGGTCAGCATCAACAGTCGATTCAATCTAGCTGTGTACGGAAGACAAAAATATTTAACAATCTTATCAAAATTTTATAAGGGGTCATTAAAATCGTCAAAAATTGGCAAAAAATTAGAAATCAAGTTTTAAATGCAGAAATTTTTGTCCGTAAAAACTAAAAAGAAAAAACCAAACCAGACGGTTGAGTTTAAGTCAAATTATGATCATAAAACCATTGAAGAAATTACTTGAAAATAACCCCTTCAGTCAAATAACCTTCCAAGGAGAATGAAAATAAATAAAATCAGTTAAGGGGTTACACCACTGTAGAATTTTCAAAAAATCGAAAAATTTTTTCATTGCAAATGGTCATTTAGGGTATTACAAATGACATATCAAAAAATGAATTCCGGGAAAAATGTGTAAGTGCCTGAATTTCGAGTTCTGCCGCAGCACCTCTCATATACTACATACGGCACTTAAAACTTTAAACGCGTTTATCTCAAAACCACTTTTTTTGAGCCCGGACCCATAACTTAAGCAAATCTTTACCGATCAATTCCAAATTTTTACAGTATGTTTGAAATTGTTGTTTCCAGGGAAATACGTAGGGGTTTTTTGAAAAATTGAACAGTTTTTTTTTTATAAATAAATTTCTGAAAATTTTTTTTGTAAAATGACGAGTTTTTACTCAAAACGTCGCCATTTTATTAAAAATCAATTTGGGTTTTCGTTCCAGATCAAAAATTGTGGACGCTAGGGGTCCGGCCGAGGACCCCATTCGAGAAAATCACGACATCGAACAAATGCTGCCAAGTCACCATTTTTTGTTTGAAGTCTTTGAAATATATGTTTTTTGGTAGTTCAATATTGGAACTAATAAATACTTTTTACCGAATTTCAATAACCCCATTCTATTGACCAAGAGAAATTCCAAAAATATGCCTTTTTTTTGGGTGTTCTACAGTGGTGTAACCCCTTAAGGAAACAAATCAATTAGCTGTCAAAAATAATTTATGAAAAGAAAGTATACAACCCTTAACATCAAGTTCTTTTCATATTAATATTGATCAGCCATGCTATATTTGGGACACCCTAAAAATATGAAATTTGTAAAATTATTTCCACTAAATTAACTAGAAATTTTTAAATATATTAAATCCGATTTTCCACTTGAACTGTGTTGACTCCGATTTCCAGCCTAATCCCTCAACGAGCTTCGCCGAATGTTTAATTGCATTAATTTATATCGAAATAATTTCAATTTCCTTTCGTGCATCGAGTGGCCAACAGGGCGTATAATTGATTCGACTTCCGCGAACGCCTCCGAAAATGGCGCCAGCGATAAATCTCAGACCGCAGCACAATACTCAGACTTTGCTTTGTGAATTTAAAATTATACGGATAGGATCAGAAATAAATTTGCATAAAACTGCATTTACATTCGCCGCAAAACCGAAATCTTCAACGCGAAAGTGGAACTCTCCACAACAAGGAGCTCAGCTCGGAGCCCAGCAACTTGCCGAATGCTCGCGTTGATTAATTATCTACATGAAAGCGTGCAATTTACAGCTCACCTTAAGCTTGCCTCCGATTTCCGCGCACTCCCGTAGTTGTATTTATGGAGTGTTTAGTTGTCTGGGGCCGATTGGAGTGCGGATAAGCCGGGAAAGTTACAGCGAAACTGATTTCCATAGCGCACTTTATCTAAATTAAAATCAAAAACTCTGCCTGCTGCCCGCCCCATTCATTCGGCACGGCAATTGAGCCTCGGACTTGGTAGCTCAGTTGGCGTATATGTATATGGTACACAGGAACTATGGATATGTGGTACTTTTTATTTAGCCATTTGGCCTCAAATTCAACTGAGTCCTTGCGACGCAGCTCTTGGTAGCTTTATATATTCATTTAATACTAAATTATTTGCATTGATATCGAATTTAATTGTGTGACTTACCATTATTTCTGTTAACTGTTTTAAAAGTTTATATATATATAAGAATAAATTAATATGCCTAAAAGAGTATTACGTAAACCAGTTATTGTTGGAACCCCTTTTTCCGCTTTGAACCCTCCTCGTTTTTATTTCGCTCAGGTTTAATTAACACGATGATCGAATCTGATATTTTTAATGGAATTGGTTACAGGCTTCAAAGACACAAAAAAGTGTCCAACCAACGCAGCTTGTCGCAGCTCTTGTCCCCTCTACGTGGAGATGATGTCACGATCTGGATTCTAGACCAGACCATCCTGGACCAACCAAACCCAACCCACTTGGCCCATCGTCCGTTTGTCAATGTCACAGGAGTCAGCGGCTGTGCGTTGTTGTCTGCAGGTAAATGGTGTGTATTTCAATTTAGCTGCGAATAAATTGCCAACAATAAAGCGGGGGAAAAAGTGTAATTTGTTTGGGTCGTTTGTTCCCAGTGTCATATCTGCCAGAATGTATCTCTCCCGGGGTCGTAGTGTGCCTCCGTGTCTGCGGCTGAGCGATGAGATTCTTATTTTAATTTTGATTATGTGCCTCGGCTCCAGTCCGCTTCCTTCTGTTCCGGCCACGCAGTCTCGGCAGATTTGTATCTGTTAGTTACATTTACAAATTGCCCAACGCATTTATCCACCCCGGGAATTGGATTTGAAAATTGAGCTGTATATGCGGCAGACTCGGGACTCATTTCTAAGCCTCTCCTGCCTCCTAATGCCGTCTATGTGCAGCTCTTAACATCTGATGGATACTCGACTGTCAGGATGCAGGAAGCGGCAGCAATATGAGGAAAAAATTGTCAGTCACTTAGCAAGGCATTAGCAGGAAATATTTGGTAGAATTGATCGATTTGACGCCAGTGGTAAAGTGGATGCTTGCCACTTGATAGTGCACTGAGAAATTGTAATCAACATATTATAATTTTCTAAAAACACCTTAATACTATACTTACATATTAAAAAACTATTAAGTTTAAAATTGCATAATTTTTTAATGAGTTAACAATTTGACAATATATTTTTTTGAGTGAAACCTTCAAGAAATACACTGCTCTTGTGATCGATTTTGGGTAAGCCAAGTGTTCAAGTGAACGGAATAAACACCTTCAACGTCCGGGCTCTTCCAGTCTCAGCCTAATAACTCCATTTGCCGGAATGCATTAGGTAGACTTGCTCAAAGGAGCAGCTCCTAGTCCTACTCCTCCTCCTGCTGCTCTCTCTCCATACAGGTTAATTTCCTAGGCAAAATGGCTAAGGACATCGTCATACGGAATGGGAAGCCGTAAGTCTTAGGTCGGCTTTACAATGGCCGACTTGTGGGCCATTAGCAAAAATGAAAACAAGGCCATAACCCCCGCACACACAAAGGTGATTCTGCGAAACGCTTATTAAAAGGACACTTTAGCCCTGTGACAGGATGTGACGACACATTCTAGGGCGCACAAGCAGAGGTAATTTAGATTGCGTCTGCCGTCCCGAAGAGCCCAACAACGGGTCATAACAGACCTAGTTGACATGGAGGTTAAATAGATTAGGGATATCGCTTTCAGCCAAGTGGCGGCGGGGGTTATGCACCTGGTCCCAGCCAGAAGCCAGGTGAGAGATGGCTGGGCTTTGACTTTGGCTCGAAAGTAATTGCCAAATATTGGGACAACACAGCCGGAGGTGGTGCGGCACGTGCCCAGTTCCTCTTCCGGTTCCTGTTTCAGACACGAAATTGAATTATTAATGCCGCTGTCATTGGGATCGGGAGCGATGAAAGTTGGGCGCGAACTTTACCGAAAAGTAGAGCTTGTTTGCCCGTGAACCACAATTAAGTTGTCACTCAGGGACCGAGGTCGGGGTCAAAAGCCTGGGCGGTGGTCTTTGACCTTGATTGCAGGCGAAGGCGTGCCTTTTGTCACCAAGGGGATATTCGCTTCCGGAGCGTCCCTCCTTTATTTGCGCTCTTTGGTTTAATGATGATGAAAAGAGCTGTTTTTCTTTTTTTTATCACGGTTCCTGTTAGAGCTGGAAAACCATCGATGGCACGATCGATACTATCGATGTTTTTCAGTTTTTTCAAAACATCGATGCTTTTCGAAAACAATCGATGGTTTCTCCGCTTGAATTTATCATGAATTTAGCCCTTTTCTGGCTAACTGTGAGAGTTTAAAACCACAAACTTTACATAAAGTATCTGTGCATCCCAGCAACTTCGACTGAGTTTGAAAGGAACTTAAGTAAGGCTGGTCAGATTATATCTGATCGAAGATCATCTCTAAAACTATAAGTAATTGATAAACCTCGGTTCACATTAAATTATAGTTCCTTTTTTTTTTAAAAAACTATCGATGCAATCGATGTTTTCTTAGCAAACAATCGAAAGCATCGATGGTGCGCACCACCGATTGTTTTCCAGCTCTAGTTCCTGTTCCAGCGAAAAAATGCCTATTCTTTTGAAGTGTGAACGCTCTTACTACATGTTGTTCTTCAAATTTGTAGGGCAAATTATGCGGTCATACTTTGTTGACAATCGGCATTATTTGAAACGCAATATTCGTTAACCCATTGATTCATTTGAGGGCAACTGTTGTCCCTAAGCTATTGCCATGGGTTTTGGCGATTGCGCCTGTCTTGGACAGCTCAATCCAACTCTTAGCCAACAGCAAACTCAAACCAAACCCATCCTCCAAAAATCCAATCTTATATAAAATGTAGTCCATACCTAAATACCTAAATTAGTAACCACTCAGTCAAGCGGTAAGCCATAGCACCTAATGTTCTTAATTAATAAGCTGGCTTTTAGCTTATAACCATACTGATCGGAGCTATCAGCATTGTATGTATGATATAGGATAATAGTCATGGTTCGGACTTACCCGCAATTGAGGACACTCAGTCACCTTTCATCGCCACACCGCAGACTTGGCCGAGATTCATGGATGATTAAGTCCTTTCCAGTGCAAAGGTTATTATCACAGTCATTAACACACGATTAAATAGTAACACACGATTATTAACACACGATTATTTAAGCAGACGATCAGTTGCCGGGTGATCAGGTGGAAAGCCGCGGACAGACTAAGGCTATATTTGAGAGAGTCAAATAGCGGGAGAGAATGATAGATCGAGACAGATAGATCGAGAGAGAATTACGGAGAAATAAGAGAGAAAGTGAGATAAATAGAGAAATAGAACTAGAGTTTGCGAGATTGACTAAGGAAAACTCTAAGGAGACTAAGTATATATATTTACTATTCCTTTAATTAACCCAAGATAGATGTGATCCTCTATTTTTCAACTTTAATGACTTAGGCCCTGAATTTCGTATGCACTGACTCAAAGGTTGTTTAACATTTGCATTGTCACTTTATTAAAAATGCAAATATTCGAGGATGCCGAAGGACCCTTCAACGGCGCGATTACGCAGTTCAAGTGGCCAGGCCTTTGTCATGCCCACTCCCCAGTGCATTGCAGTGTTTGCTGCCAGGAGGGATGTGGAGTGAATGAATCAAGAGATGGGATCCCTGGCACCGCCAGAGGCCCGCAAATGGAGAGTTGGCGGGGCGACAAAGTTGTCTTCAAGTGCGTCCTCGACGGGATGTTGCCAAACAGCAACCATTCGCACAAAGGTGAACGTGCCAAGTGGCAGGGGCACCGACACTGGCACCGGCGACGAACGCTGCACCTCGGGCAAACAATGGCCAAATGTGTTCCCACCACAGGGAAGGGGGAAGTGCACTTGGGCCATGCCTTGATTTGTATGCTCGGCACTCGGCTGCATCTTGGAAATGAGCTCTGCTTTGGGCTGGAATGACTATGGCCCACATGAATGTAGAGAGCAAGTGCGTAACGTGTTAATCTCAAATAGGTTCCCCAGCAAATAGCAGACGGAAATGGAATTTTTAACCATCGATTAGGAGAGTATTGTATATTTCTGTAGGTTATACTTCTTAACATTCCAAATAAAATACCCAAATGCTTTTTTTCTTTTATAATTTTTAATGCAAGTGCCTTAAGTGCCAAGTCGTTACAGGTTCCCTGAGCTGCAAAATAATAACAACCTCACGGGAACACATTAGTGGGCACTTTTGAAAGTGTTTCAAAGGACGCGTAGCTTCGTGCTCACATGTATATATATTTTAATGTATATTGCTAAGGACCGCCGTGCCACCGTCACCGAGGCAAACTAATTACGCGCCCCTTTAAGAAATTAAATGCATTTTGGCCTCATCTTGCCGACAATTTGAGTGGCCCACTCGGCGCCTGGGTGAGCACATAATTGCCTCGCCACTTGTCGCGGCTCCTCGAGAAACGCTCCACGAGGAGCAGAAATGCGAAAATAACAACTGCCTCATAATGGCATTCAGCGAGGAAATCAAAAGAGTTGACTTGCAATTAAAATAAATTAAATATTTCAAACGTGAAATGAGCTCCGGTCCGGAAATGGTCCAAGAACGCTGCTCTCATCTTGAAGCAATTATAAATTTATGTGAAACGAATTTTTCGAAGAATGATTTCTGAAATTGAATGAGCCAAGAAAACCTTTAAGCTCAAGAAAAGCTGAATTATGTATTACTTTAAAAACTATTGAATTATTTACTTTTCGAAATCCCAAGGATAGCTCTCTAGAGTGTTTAACAAATCTATAAAATAGTTTTCAATGAGCATTCGACTCAATTTCACTTAGATGCCACTTGTATTTGGCTCCCCGGCTTTTCACTTATCAATTGTGGCAGCTTTTTGGGCAGATTATTAAGAATTTATGCCGGGTAAATATGGAAAACGCAGGGCCATATTGGAATCAAACACGTACCGGGACGTGAGTGCTGGCAGAACAGGAGCGGCCTATATAGTACAGCTGTCGGGAATGGTATCGAGATGGGAATTGAAATAGTTTTCAACGGCTTGACGGCTTGGGACTGGCACGCAGCCGGCATGCACGAGGATGACACATGTTTTCTGGCTTATTTTATTAATCACATTTTTGCCACATTTTGGGGCCGGTGCTCGACGGGGCCACATTAAATATTAAATGGCATGGAAACAAATGCGGATTATGCCAGGCTGTGGCTCGGTTTAGTTTCAGCCAACAGCTAACATGCACAATAAATTGTATTTAAAATGAAACAGTCGGACGGCATCTTCCATTCCGGACACGTGCGAATTCATTCAGGACGTGGAGCGCTAGCTCTGATCTTTGACATGGCAGGCCGGTAGCAGGAGCAGGAGCAGCAGCAGGAGCTGGAAATAGCAGGCAGGACTCAATGTTTGCCTTTTGACGTTTACAAATTACCCACAGCTGGCGAGCAAAATGCCTGGCATTGTGTGTGTGTCCTGTCCTGGGCTCCTGGGTGCTATATTAAACGTACATATGTCTCGGGACATACCGGAGGACGAAAGGCAAGTACTCTTACATGCGTCTGAGTGGTTTGGTGCTCAGTTAGTTTATTTTTTGCATGAATTATTCATCCGGCTTTGTCTCATCAAATTGAGCGACCTCGTTAGTCTCTAAAATGTCAAAATTTCTACTGCCAAACATTTGTTCTTTCAATTATTTAAATGTAATTTTCAAATTGCACTTTTCAAATTGAGGCGGAGGCTGCGAAATGGAAATGGGGAAAGTAAACTTTTACCGCAGGTGAATATGGGGTCGTACATGTTTTGTTTTATTTATAGTACAAAGAGCATTTACATAAGCTATAAGTTATTTAGCAGGATAGATGTAACTTCTAAGCGATGTTAATAAAAATGAAATAATATCTAGAATATTAATTGCTACATAGATGCTTTATTGTTTCAAATTATTCTTAAATTAAATACGCTTTTTGGATATTAAGCTTATTAATAATAATCACAAAACTTTAACTATTAACCTTATCATTAATATGTTTCGCCCTCTTTTAAAGCTCGTTTCACACGTCGTATGCGTTATATTCCAAAATATTCCTCAAATTGCTACATTAATTCATGAGCTGGGTTGTGTGTATTTTTAGCTGGGCTTTTGTTACCCTCAGGCGAGGTCCTGGCGTTTATGCGAAAAGTTTAATCAACAAACTAAATCGCTTAGCAGCGCGAACTGTAACTAATTTACTTTTCGTGCTAAAATTGTTGGAAAAAGTTGCGACCGTTTGCGCATCATAATGATAAAAGTTGAATGTCCCTGCAGCTATATACCCGTGCATATCGCCTACATCGGTGCGGAATACATAGTAATTAATTACCGAGCGTTCTTTGCAATTGATTGAAGCTGCAGAACTGATGCACCGATTGATGGTAGTCTAATTTAAAAAAAACTGCATGGTTTTACACTAAACAAAGTTTTTAAAACTATAAGGTTAGCCCCAAGGCAAGCAACAGTTTTTTAATACATTTTTAACAAATTAAATATGTAAAAAACTTACTTTGTTTTGTTACATTTTAAGTGGGAAGTAAATTTATCCTTACGAAACCGGGTTTGGCTTCCACTCTTCTTAATATTTAATTAACCTATTCGGCCGAAATATTTTTTTTAAGTGTTGCAGAACAACTAGTAGTATGCGTCTCCAACCCATTCCCAATGGAGGAGGGCAGGGAAAGGCACATAAAAATGCGATGAAGAAGCGTATGAAGTGAGCTCTTGACTGGCAACATTGAATACGCATTCGCTCGAGGAGTTCACATGTTAATTAAATAGAAAGCCCAACGAGACCTCGATGCATTGCACTCGAAAGTCGAGTCAACTCGAGTCGAGGACCCTGGCTTTCGTCCTGGCAGCCAGAGCCGAAACGAGGCCATTCATATCAATTTGTTTGGCCTACGCATTGAATTGCGGTTTGTGGATAAGCCTTCGCAGATGGGAATTCCTAGCAATATGCCGCTGCCTCCTCAGCCGTGATCTCTTTGGCATCGCCAAGTGCTACTCAAAATTTACAGAATTCATTTATGCAAATGAAGTGCCTTTTATGACGCCGAGAGATGAGATGCGAATGAGGATGGGGAGCTTGCTGCTGATGATGATGAGATACACAAGGCAAAGACAGAGACCGCAGCTCGGCAAAGGATGGATTGCGATTGGAATTGGTTACCAACTGGCAACAGGACAGAACAGAGCAAAAAGTGAAAGACAAGACCCGTCGAGTAATGAATGAAAATTGAGCAAATTATTCAGTTCCTTTGGCGCAACAATTAAACAATTTACGTATATTTCCAAGTGCTCTGGTAGTATTTTGCCAACTAATTATGCTGGCCAAAGTCGCTCCAGGTTAGCACAGAAAGCGATGACTATGTAGTTACTCTTGCCTCGTAAAACTCCAACCTGTATTTCGATTGGTGAGTTGCAAACAAGGGGGAAAAACTCTCTAACTGTGTTAACTGGTTGGTGATGGAAACTAATTGTGGGGCCAAAGTTTTGTGACTTTTTGAATTGCACTTGGAAAAAGCAAACAATTATTTGTACTTGAGAAGGTGTTAATATCTTTATATAATTTTATCGTATAAATAGCAACTGTTGTTTGCTTAATAAATATTAATAAACTCAAACTCCAAATTGAATAAATAAACTTTTTAAATCCTAATACATTTATATGACTAATTTCATAATGTAGGAGGCTGATCTCCGAGACTTTCTCATTCCTTCTTAAAATTATCAAAAATATTTATGTTTATTGTTTTGAGTGTGATTTGAGGGTAGCATCTTCCACTTGTCAGCTGTCTGTGGGCCAAACAACTTATTCACCCATATATTGAGGGCTGTTTATCTTTGCCCGTCTGGCTATTCACTTGTCGGGCCATAAAGAACGCGCTGGCCAAGTCAATCTGGGCCCATCAATAAAACAATCAATAGACGCTGACAGCTGCAAATCCTGCCGCCCCGTTGAATGGATAACTTTTGCCGGGGCGCCCATTCATAAATTGACACATTATCGAAATTTATGGCGCCGGAGCCAGATACAAAGGCGTGAGTCGATGGGTTGGATGGCTTCAATGGCAGAGGGAACCGATCCGATGCAGGCAAATATCTGTACGAAATTAATGATGCGACACATTGGAAAAAAAACAAAGGGCATTGCCGCAGAAACAGAAAACAGACAAAAGACAACAGGCAGCAGAAGCAACAGTTGCACAGTCGGTGCAAAGGGGGGAAAGAGTGACTGGGAAATGGAAACGGGAAACGGAAGCCACCCCCTGGCTTGCACAACCCCAACTAAGGGGAAAATTTTAGGGGTGAGGTGTGGTTAAGTGTGAGCAGAAAAAAACTGTAGAAGAAAACCCTCCCCCAAGGCTTGGGTCAAAACCACCACAAAAAGGGGTGGACAAGAAATAATAAGTAGAGATGACAAACTTTGGCAGAGATACATAGATTTTCCTAGCTACTATCTAAGAATAATATATGTATTTATTTTTCAGAACATTAAGAACGCATGAAAATATTTAGCTCTTCTTTTTAAGATATTATTATTAAGATATTATTTTAAAAGCATTTGAATATTTATTTTATTAATAAATCTTAAAGGATTAAGCTAAACTGAAATATGAAATATGGTTGTTGTTTACACCAAACAATTTAATTGTCTTATTATGATTTTATGTGTTTTATGCTCTATTATAAACAGTCGTTTTTTGTGAAATTCGGATTGAGCATTTTTTAATTAGAGATAATACAAAAAGCAATATGAATTATTGTAATTTTAGCTTACTTTTTTTTCTCCAAAATGCTTTGTACACATAAATCATAAAGAATCCTATATATTGTATACTGCTCGCTGAAAATGGAAGCTAATTTATGCTATATTTTATGGTCCAGTGCCATCTCTAGCTTCCAGTTTGGAGGATTGTGATTTCTGGCCTGAGGGCCTCAGTGCTGACGTTTTTATTAAATTCCAGTAGCGTAGCATCCCCGCTCCGACTGGACTTGCACATTAAGTTCACAAATTTTTTAATAAACTGCCATCAAGTAATGAAACACAATGGGGAACTTCACCCCCGAAGGGGCATGTCCAGCTTATTTTCTGGAGGGTGGCAAACGCCCTGGCAATTTTCCCCCTCCCGCTCTGTCTGATGGAAATTACTTGTTCGGCTTTGTTGTGGCCAGCAGGGGGCGGATGGCTGTTTGATGTATTAATTCGGAGGGGTTGGTATAAATTTCAAGTTGCTGCAAATAATTGTGACGTGAGCAAACTCCGAAAGGCACTTGGCAGACAGATGACGCCGGAGTGCGAAATGCCACTTCAATTGTCAGGAGTCGGTGTCGGAGTCGGAGCCGGAGTCGTCTACAAATGTTGTTCACCTTTTTACACGTAGAGAGCATCAGCGTCAACAACTTTTTAACAAAGGCGACGAGCCCCGAAGACGCTGCCGGAACAGGGGCCATTACAGCAGGGGCCTTTGGGTTCACAGGAGGACGACGACTGGTACCTGCAGCCAGACAATGGCTGATCTGACTTATTCATGCTGCAAAGTTCCGCGCAGAGACATAGACGGCAAGGACTTCCGCAGAAATCATCCTGACACAACGCTGTTTGACATTTCGGCCTGAATTATTTATTCGTTGCACTTTCCACATTTTCCCTAGCTGCCCAGTATTTTTTTGCCCTCTCAATTTTGTTGTATGCACAGAAAAATACATTTAAAATGATCGATTGAATAAATTTTATGATATTTTTCAAATATTTTTAAAGCTAAAATAGTTCAAAAAAGGGGAAGCCTTAATAAGACAGGTTTTTTGTGTTGTATTAATTTATTATTATTCTATTTGTAAAAGATTCCATTTTAAATTTATTTAAGTATTATTTCCATAGTTTCGATTCTAACACCGAGCTATATAATTTATTTCCAGTGTTCAGTCTGCCCGTAGAATCGATGTGAAATGTAAACTTTTTCAGTTTAGTTTTTATTACGAATTTGTTGTTGGTCTTTCTCTCTATCTCTATATATTCTATTTTCTTTTTTGGTTTGCTTTTTTTTGCAGCGAGACTCTTTTATTTAATCAACAACTGACATCGCCACTGGCCGCTCATGTGACAATGGGAGACCCGTAATCCCCGTTGGCCGGACCGTAAAAGCCCCGTGGCTGCCACATCCATATTATTCCGTGGATTTGTTGCATTTGTGTGCATTTGCCAGACAGTTCAGGCGGAATCAGAGTGCCGCACAGGTTTTGAAACTGATTGGGGAATAGGGAGCATGGACGGAGCCAAGGGGGGTAGCTGGGGTGGATATGGCACGGGCTCTTTATTTCTCTTGATTTCCTGCTGACAAGCGGAAATCCTTATGGTCCGGCACTTAAGCAAATAGCAAGGGAAAATCTAAAAAGAAACTTTATCCATATTAAAATTGGTTTGCTTGTGTAGATTAGAAATTCATCAGGGGAATTTTCTCTCGATATGTAAACATTTATATTTTTGAAGCCAATATCTTTCCTATTTTGCAGGAAAATTAAAGGTGTTTCATTTACTTTAGTTTCTTTGAATTCTGTTAAATTAAAATAAAATAAGGGTTAACAAAATATCATCTGAAATAAAGCAAGGAGTAGTTTAAATGTGCATTTAAGTATGTATAATATATTCATAGGTATGTTTCACATGTCTATTAGAGTCTGAAAAGTTAACTTTCTTCTTTTTATTTTACTTACATTTATACATTAAATATTAATAAATAACTTAACTATTCAGGATTAAACGCAAAATATTAATTAAAATCTCCCAGAAATGCAATTTACTAAGAACTAAGAGCGGTGGTTATTAGACCTTTTCACGCTTTGTAATCAATAATTTAATCAGAATCGTAAATCATTAAAAAAGCAGCATTGATGACAACTGACATTTAATGAGAGAATAGATGTTAATTAGCTGCGATTGGAGTCATTCGTGTGAATCACATTTATATATATATCTATATTTCATTGTTTGGCAATCGAATTATGATTGATTCTTAATTAAGCAAATTATAATTTGGTCGAAGCCCACTATATTTTTCTCTGTTTGCGGCGGTGTGGCTTTAATTTGCCATTTCCCGGCGGTGTTTGTCTAATTAAACCGCCGCCCTTTGCGGAGTGGGCGGCGCTAATTAATGGATCCGAGGAGTGTGGCAAGTTGGCAAGGATATAGGCATTTTCGCGAGTATTTTGCCTAATCAAACTAATTAGGAAATTGTTTCAATGCGAACGGGGGGGAAGCTTATGTGCACAAGTACATTCATGTTTTAAGCATATACGAATTAGAGATGGCAAAGCATTTCAATATGTTCGATAACTGGCTTTCTGTTTTCGATAAGAAAGTAAGCTTGAAGTTCTATAGTATAGTATATAGTATAGTATTTATTTTACATTGCTAATGATAATGAAAAATGTACTTATATATACGAGGGTCGTTTGATAAGTCCGTGACTTTTTGTATTTGCCGCGCACTTGCTC
>JAEIHY010020001.1:0-13828 GCA_018904565.1 Drosophila tsacasi | reverse complement strand
CGTATCGGACAATCTGTCTGCCCGGGCCTGTGCCAGCGTGAGCTGAGCCTGAAGCTGCGTTTGCTGCGCCTGAAGCATGGCGACCTCGCTCACGTCCCCCAGCCGGTACTGGGCCTGAGCAATATGCCAGCTTTCCGCCGCAGCCGTCGCGGCGGACGCATTGGCCCCTAAGGCTGCGGCATCCGAGCGAATGGCCGTGAGAGTATCCGCCACATCCTGCAAGGCCGCGATCAGGGCCGTGCGGTAATCCGCCGCAGCCTGATCATACTGCGCACGCGCCGCATGTTCCTGATGCCGCAGCAGGCCCCCATCAAACAGAGGTTGTGTGATCATGGCGGCCAGCGTCCACTGCCCGAAACCCGGCGTGGCCATCTGCGCGATGGATGCGGCGGCAAACCCCGGAGTCGCGCCAAGCTGCACATTGGGCAGGCGATTCGCCACGGCTACCCCGACCTGTGCGCAGGCTGCATGCCAGTTGGCCGCAGCGGTGCGGATATCAGGGCGTTGTTCAACCAGCCGGGCGGGCAGGCTAACGGGCAGTTCAACCGGAAGAGAGAGCGACTCCAGCGTAAATGTCGGCTCCGGGGCGTCCGGCGCGTCCCCTACCAGAGCGGCAATCAGATGTTTCTGCTGCTCAAGCTGCTTTTGCAGCGGGGCCAGACTCGCCTCATTCTGTGCCAGAGACGCCCGCTGCATCGCGACGTCATTGCGGGAAAACTGCCCGACCTGTTCCTGCCGCTCCGCCGAGGCCAGCAAGGTGCGCTGCAAGGCCACAAGAGACTGCGTGGCCTGAAACTGCGCATTCAGGGCGGCCTGATCAATCGCGGCCTGCACGATGGAGGATGTCAGGGTCAGATAAACCGCCTGCAACTGGTCCCGCTGCGCATCCCGCAGGGCTTTAGCCGCTTCCACCCCGCGCCGCACACCGCCCCACAGATCCGGCACGTAAGAGATGTTCAGTTGGGCCGTATGCACCGTGTAGAGCCAGGAATTGTTGTTTGGCACAGGAGAATAGGTGCGGGACGTCTTTTGCCGGGTCGGGTTGAAGCTGCCGGAGATAGACGGATACAGCGCGCTCTGCTGGGCCAGACGGTTTTCATTAGCCGCTGCCAGCGCATCCCGCGCGGATTCCAGAGACGGATTCTGGTCCAGCGCCCGCCGCACCAGCCTGTCCAGATCGGGCGAGTGGAACAGCGCCCACCATTGCGCCGGAATATCCTGCCCCGGACGGAACACCTGCACCACACTCTGCGGGCCAGCGGCAGCCGCGTCCGCTGAGCCTGCCACCGGCTGCGTGGTGTCTCCCTTTCCGGCCTGCCCATACGCCGTTGGTGCGGGCGGTGCAGGTTTTTTAAAGTCGGGGCCAACGGCACAGCCACCCAGCGCCAGAGCGGTGGCGGCACAGAGCATCAGGTTTTTCCGCATCATGGCGCAGGCTCCCGTGCTGCGGCCCGGCGCTCACACCACGCTTCCAGCTCGTAATAGAATGTTGGCAGGATAAACAGGGTCAGCAACGTCGCAATCCCCAGCCCCCCGACGACAACCGTCGCCAGCCCGCGCTGCACGTCCGTCCCGATGCCGGTGGCAAGGGCGGCGGGCAACATGCCCATGCTGGCGACGGTGGCCGTCATCAGCACGGGGCGGAACCGCTCCCCTGCCCCTTCCAGCACGGCATTATACAGCGGCACGCCCTGCGCCCTGTGCCGGTTTATGTTGGAGACCATGATAATGCCGTTCTGCACCGCCACGCCGAACAGCGCGATAAAGCCTACAGCCGTTGCGACGTTCAGCGTATCACCACGCACCTGCAAGGCGACCAGACCACCCAGAAGAGCCAGCGGCACCACAGCCAGAATCAGCACGGCCTGACGCATCTTGCGGAATTCGGCAAACAGCAGAACCAGCATGACCACCAGCATAATGCCCAGCGCCACGGTCAGACGGGCCTGCGCCCGCTGCTGCTGCTCAAACGCACCGGCCCATTGCAGGCGATACAGGCTGGAGTCGAAATGCACCTGTGCGGCAATTTTCTGCTGGGCTTCCGCCATATATTCGGACAGAGGCCGTTTACCGTTATCCACCCGCAGCGTGATCTGCCGTTCCGTCATTTCGTGCGAGATCGTGCCCTCGCCGGTCTTCAGGTCGATATGTGCGACCATCTCCAGCGGGATCTGCGCGCCGTTGGCTGCTGTCAGCGGCAGATGGGCCAGCGTCCGCAGATTGCTGACCGTGGCAGGCGGCACCCGCACCGTCATGTTATACGTGCGGTCTGCGATATAGATCTGAGAAACCGGGCCATCGCCAATGGCGTTGCCCACGACGGCCATAATATCCGCAACGGAAATACCGTACCGGGCCGCAGCAGCCCGGTCTGCCACAATATTGAGTTCCGGAATTTCAGGTTCCTGAAAAACCGAGGCTTCAGTCGTGCCTTTTACGGTTTTCAGAACGGAGACAATCTGGTTGCCAATGCGCCGGATTTCCCGCGCATCATTCCCGTAAACACGCAGGACCAGCGCGGAGTGTGCGCCGCCAACCTGATCATTCATTCCATCGGCAATAGGCTGGCTGATGCCAAAATCAATGCCCGGAATTTTGGCCAGACGTTCATGCAGTTTAGAAACAAACTGCGCCTTTGTCTCACCATGCGGCCAGGTGTTGTAGGGTTTCAGGCCAACCGGCACCTCAATATGGGAGGGTGTCCATGGGTCCGTCCCGGAATCATTCCGGCCAAGCTGCGTGACAGCGTAAGATGTTTCCGGAAAGGTATAAATGGCATGGCGCACTTCATCCGCCATGGCGCCTGCTTTTTCCAGCGAGAGACCGGAGGGGAGCTGCACCTGCAACCACAGCGCGCCTTCATCCATTTCCGGCAGAAATTCCCGCCCGNAAGGCGATAATCGCGCCGATATAGGCCAGCAACGGGCGGCGCATGGCATGGGCCAGACTGTCATGGTACAGATGGTGCAGCTTTTCCAGCGGCTTGTTATGGAAAATCTTGTGCGGCTTCCGCATGGCCAGAAAGGCCAGCGACGGTGTGAGCACAATGGCGCTGAGCAGAGCCCCCAGCAGCGCAAAGCTGACGGTAAAGGCCATCGGCCGGAACAGCCGCCCCTCCGCGCCTTCAAACGCAAAAAGCGGGCTGTAAGCGACAATAATAACGAGCGTAGCGAAGACGATGGCGCGGCCGACATGCTTTGTCAGCCCCTCCACATCTTCCAGCGTCATGGTGTGGCCCGGCTGCTCCTCCCGCAGGCGCAGGATGGATTCCGTCACCACAATCGCGCCGTCCACAATCACCCCGAAGTCGATCGCCCCGAGGGAAAACAGGTTGGCGGGCATGCCCAGCAGACTCATGATGAGAAAGACCGTCGCCAGCGCCAGCGGGATTGTCACCGCCGCGACCAGCGCACTGCGCGGGCTGCCGAGGAAGAGAATGAGGATAACAAAAACCAGCCCCACACCTTCCAGAACCGTGTGCGTCACTTTCTCCGTAGTGGCGTTCACCAGAACATCACGGTCAATATAGGGCACGATCCGCACCCCCTGTGGCTCTAGCTGCTTTTGCAGTTGCGCCACGCGGGCGTGCAGCAGGTCCAGCACTTTCGAGGCGTTTTCCCCCGTGACCATGCTGACAATGCCCTCAATGGTATCGGGGTTGCCGTTTTTCCCCAGAATCCCTTCCCGCACCTGATGCCCAAGCTGCATCCGGCCCAGCTCCCGCAGGAAAACCGGCACGCCGTCATGCTGGGTAACGGGAATATCGCCCATCTCATCCAGCGAATGGATCATCCCCACGCCACGCACAATGTAGGACTGCTCACCCCGCGCCACGCGGCCACCACCAGCATTGACGCTGCTGTTGGTAATGGCCGTCAGAACATCATTGACGCCCACATGGAAGCGGGAGAGCGAGGCCGGGTCCAGCAACAGCTGATATTCCCGCGTGAAGCCACCAAAATTGTTGATGGTGGCCACACCCTGCACTTTGCTCAGGGCGGGCACTACAATCCAGCGCTGGATTTCTGACAGCTGCATCAGATTCTGGCGGTCTGATTCCAGCGTGTAGCGATAGATTTCGCCCGACGGGCTGGTGACAGGCCCAAGCCCCGCCGTAACGCCCGGCGGCAGCGTAACCTGCGCCAGTTGCTCCGTCACACGCTGGCGGGCGGCGTAGACATTTACGCCGTCCCGGAAAATCAGGTTGATAAGCGAAAGGCCAAACGTGCTGCTGGAACGGCTGTTGGCCAGACCCGGCGTGGCCGCAAGCTGGCGTTCCAGCGGGATGGTAATCTGCTGTTCCACCTCTTCCGCCGCCAGCCCGGAACTTTGGGTGGTGACCTGAACGGACACAGCCCCGAGGTCCGGATAGGCTTCAACCGGCAGGTCTTTCCACGCCCAGCCACCCCACAGGGCAAGCACGGCCATGGCGACAAAAACAATCCGGCGTTCCCGCAGGCAGGCGGCAATAATCTGCTCAATCATCGTTCAGCAGGACTCCGCCGCGCGTCACAATGCGGTCTCCTGCGCTCAGCCCGCTCAGCACCCGCGTATCTTCCCCTTCATCATAGGAGATTCCGACCTTGCGCCGCATGAACGTCCAGGGGGCTGTTTCAACAAACACTGTCACGTTGTCATTATTCATCAGCAGGGCCGATTGCGGCACCATAAGGCCCGGTGGCTGTTTGAGCTGAATATTGACTGTGGCGAACATATTGGGGTGCAGATCTTCATCCGGGTTGGGCAGCGGGATCATGGCGCGCAGGCGGCGCGTTTCGGGCCGCAGATCCGGCTCAACCGTTGCAATTTCCCCATACAGCAGCACCCCCTGCCGCGCGGGCAGGGTAAGAGTGACGGACTGGCCGATATGAATCTGGTCCACATCCGCTTCCGGCACATCCGCCACCGCACAGATTTCAGAGAGGTCTTCCACGCTCAGCAGTGCTGCGGTGAGGTCCGTCACATTCTGGCCCGGCGCCATATTAACGGCTGAAACAACGCCATCCACCGGGGAGCGCAGCGTCAGCGTGCCGCCTGCGGCGGCTTTATCATCAAACGAGGCCAGACGGTCCTGCGCGCGGCGTTCCTCCGCCTGCGCCTGCACCAGTGCTGCACGGGCGGCTTCCACGTCCCGCGTAGCAGCACCCCCGGCCTGCTTGACCTGCTGGGCGCGCGCCATAGCAGACTGCGCCAGCACCAGCCCGGCACGGGCTTTTTCTTCATCCGTGGCGGCCTGCGCCATATCTCCAGCCAGCAGGGTCGCCAGTGGCTGGCCGTGCCGCACATGCTGGCCGGGCACAACATTCAGCGCCATAATCCGGCCTGTAACCGGGGCAAATACCGGCACCTGCCGGGAAGGTTCCGTAACAATCGCACCGGGGACGGACAGGGTGTCCTTCGGGACAACAACCTGTACAGCCTCAATTTCCAGCCGCTTCCGCAGGGGGGAGCCCTCCGGCACGCTCAGGCTGCCGTCTTTCCCCACAATAAGGGCCGCCTTTTCCGCCCATGCCGGAGCGCTGGCCATAACGGACACGCTGAGCGGACACACCACGGAACACAGCAGGCCAGACACACCCCACCCGGCACGCAGCAGCATGGCCACTCTCTGTGCAGCGCGCATCAGGCAGCCCTGCATGGCAGATGGAAAAAACGCGCGAGTGTCATAGGGCGGATCGCTCCCACTTTATCAATACGCAGGAGATACCCGCTCAGGACCAAAGCAAACAAGCCCAGAGACTGGAGCATAGCTTTGTTGCATTTGTGGCACTAACCTGATCTGGCTGAAAATTTCATCCATAAGACCCCGAATTTAATCAAAATTTTATAATGGTTTTTATGTTACAACATTTTATCCAGAGAGCATTTTACGGATTTCTGGAAATAATATCAGCGTGTAAGCACAAAAAAACGCTGGCCCTTTCCAGAGCCAGCGTTCTCTCAGGCGGGGTCAGTCCCCCGGCCTTATCCCGTATAAAACGGTTTTAGTTGTCGTCGTCGTCCCCGCCACTGGTGGCGCCGGAGTCAGAGCCGTCCCCCGTGCCATCCGGAGAGATGGCGATAAACAGAGACTGTCCATCCCGCAGCACACGCAGCAGAACCGGCTTTTTAGCAGCCAGCGCACCACGCACGGCCGTTACCGCTGCCCGCGGCGAATCAACGCTCTGGTTGCTGACGGACTGGATCACATCGCCGGGGCGGATACCGGCCTGATCCGCCGGGGAACCCGGCTGCACGTCATTCACCACCACACCATGCACATCACTGCCCAGACCAAGCTGGCGGCGGATATCCCCACTCAGCGGTGTCAGGGAAACGCCCAGATGCGGGCCGGAGGAGGCGCTGCCCTCAATCCCGCCATCATTCGAGGCTTTGGCGAGGTTGCCGATCTTTACCGTCAGCGTCTGCGGCTTACCGCCCCGCAGATAGCCAATTTTGGCGTCCGTGCCGGGAGCGACAGAGGCCACACGCACGGCCAGATCATGCGGGGAGGAGACTTTCTGACCGTTAAAGTCGGTCACAATATCTTCCGCCTTCAGACCAGCTTTTTCAGCCGGGCTGTCCGGGCTGGTGCTGGCGACCAGCGCACCGGCAGGCGGCGCACCTGGAGCCGGAACCGGCATGTTCAGGGCCTTGGCCATAGCGGGGGAAATCACCTGAGCATTCACACCCAGATAACCACGCACCACATGCCCGGTTTTACGGAGCTGGTCCGTTACGCTGCGCACGGTGTCGGACGGAATGGCAAAGCCAATCCCGATGGAGCCACCGCCGGAGGGGGAAAGAATGGCGGTGTTCACACCCACCACTTTGCCATCCTGCGTAAAGAGCGGACCACCGGAGTTCCCGCGATTGATCGGCGCATCGATCTGGATGAAGTTGTCGTACGGGCCTTCATTAATGTCACGCCCACGGGCAGAGACGATCCCGGCCGTAACGGTGCCGCCCAGACCATACGGGTTACCAACGGCCACAACCCATTCACCGGGCTGCACATCGTCCGATTCACCCAGTTCGATAAAGGGCAGTTTCTGAGTGGAGGTGACTTTCAGAAGAGCCAGATCCGTCTTGCCATCCCGGCCGATGATTTTTGCTGGCAGCGTGGTGCCATCATCCAGCGTGACGGTAACCTTGGTGGCCCCTTTCACCACATGGTTGTTGGTCACCACATAGCCATCAGCCGAGATCAGGAAGCCTGAGCCACGCGCTTCAATCTGCTGGCGGGACTGCTGGGGCGCCATCTGGAAGGGGAACGGGAAAGGAAAGGGCATGCCGCCCATACCACCACCCATTCCGCCCATGCCGCCGCCTTCACCCTCAACGGCGTCTGCCTTGATCATGGAGGTGATGGACACAACAGCCGGTTTGACCTGTTTGACCAGATTGACAAAGTTTGGAAGCGTCTGGACCGGGCTGCTCGGCTTGATGGCCCCGGCATCCTCAGCATAGGCGGCGTGTACGCCTGAAGGCCCGATGCCGGTTGTCCCTGCAAAGGCGACACCAGCCAGAAGGACCAGAAGTGTCTTGCGGTGAGTCCGCCCGAAAAACTTGGATACAGATTTTTCCGACATCACGATTCCGACTGTTCCCTTAAAACTTTCTGCCAACAGGGCTGATCCCCGCCGGGGCGTATCATTCAGGCCATACAGGCCAGATATCATACGCTTCTGCCGTTAACATGGTTCCTTGATGGCAAAAACAAAAGACCGCGATGCACGAAGACTGTCAGAAGATCAGAATTTTAACACAGACTACGGGAGAGATTTTTCCGCCTCTTCCCGTGTTCTGAGCGACTGGAAAAATGTTTTCAGCAGGGCTGCTGCCTCCTGCTCCCGCACACCGCCAATAATTTCCGGCCGGTGCAGGGCCTCTGCGCGAAACGGCAGGCGTGGCCCATGCTCCACCCCGCCGCCTTTTGTGTCATACGCGCCGAACAGCACCCGCCCGACCCGGAAATGCGCCAGAGCCGCCGCACACATCGGGCAGGGCTCCAGTGTCACGACCAGCGTGCAGTCGGCCAGCCGCTGCCCGCCGCGAGCCGCAAGGGCCTCCCGCATGACCAGCATCTCCGCATGGGCGGACGGGTCCTGTAACTCTTCCACCCGGTTACCCCCCTGCGCCAGCACGGTGCCATCCGGCCCCAGTACAACCGCGCCCACAGGAACTTCCCCCCGCTCCGCTGCGTTCCGCGCTTCGCACAGTGCCAGTTCCATCCCGTTTTTCATGCCATTACGCCTCTTTTGACCATGCTGGCTCTGCCTCGGACGTTTTTCTGGCGGGATGCCAGTCCCGCCACCCTGACCGGCCCTGTCATGCCGCAAACCCCGGTGTTTGTCCTGCTCTGAAGCAGGCCTCACCAAATATTTCAGGCCTCACACGCCGTTCAGGAAAATGAGTCCGTCTGCCTTATTTTAAACAGTCGTTTTTTCTTGCAAAAGCGCGATCTTCTCTGTCATTGTGCCTTATAGATGCCATGATCTGTTCTGTAACAGAGCACCGGCTCAGACCTATCGTGCCGGGCAATATCGCCCTCGCACACCAGACGCGGAAAGGATTAGTACCATGCACAGTCTGTCTCTCATCCTCGCCGCCGCTGCAATCGGCCTCGGCCTTGCCGTTGTCGACCGGACGGTGAATGAACCGGCAACCGCCTCACCGCACGTCCGAACGATTGCCCTTCTGCAGGGCTGAGCCTCGTTTTTTCGGGAAAACTGTCCTGTTTCAGAAGATGCTGGTGTTTATCCCCGTGCAAACCGGCGCGGGGTGTGGCACCTGATACGCTTCATCCGCCTTTTTCTGAAAAAAGACACCCGAGTTCATGACTGCACGCCGCCCCGTTATCGGCATTACGCTTGACCATGAGGCGGGCGGACCAGACCGCTATTCCCGATTCCCGTGGTATGCTCTACGGGAAAACTATCTGTCCGCCATTGCAACGGCGGGAGGGCTGCCCATTGCCCTGCCGCTGTTCCCCCAGCTTGCCGCCGACTATATTGATCAGATTGACGGACTGCTGATTACGGGCGGGGCGTTTGATATTGATCCCGCTTTGTATGGCGAGACCGAACGCCATAGCAGCGTAACACTGCGCCCGGTGCGCACGCGGGCCGAGCAGGCTTACCTGGCGGCCGCCATGCAGCGCAGGATGCCGGTACTGGGTATTTGCGGCGGCATGCAGCTTCTGGCCGTGGCCCTTGGCGGCACGCTGATCCAGCACATCCCCGATGCCTGCCCCACCGCCCTGCCGCATGAACAGCCCAACCCGCGCGATGAAGCCAGCCATGCGGTGCTCCTGACACCGGAAACCCTGCTGGCCCGCTGCGTGGGGCGGCCCCGCATGGCTGTAAACTCCTCCCATCATCAGGCTGTGCGCACACCCGGACGCGGGATTGTGAATGCTGTGGCCGAAGATGGACTGATTGAAGGGCTGGAAGACCCGGCCCTTCCATTTTGCCTTGGGGTGCAATGGCATCCGGAATTTGGCATAGACCCGGGCGACCGGAGCATTTTTAGCGCCTTTGTGCAGGCAGCAGGAGAATCAGAGTGACGCAGGAATCGCGTGGAGAACGCATTGCCAAATGGCTGGGCCGGACCGGTGTGGCCAGCCGGCGTGATGCCGAGCGGATGATTGAGGAAGGGCGGGTCAAGCTGAACAACCAGCCCGTGACCCATCCCGCCACGTTTGTCACTTCCAGCGATCTTGTGCAGGTGGACGGCAATATTGTTGAGCAGCCCCAGCGCACCCGCCTGTGGCGCTACCACAAGCCGGACGGACTGGTCACGACGCACAAGGACCCGGAAGGCCGCCCCACGGTTTTTGCCTCTCTGCCGGAAGGCATGCCGCGCGTTATCAGCGTCGGGCGGCTGGACCTGAACAGTGAGGGCCTGCTGCTGCTGACCAATGATGGTGAACTGGCACGCAGACTGGAACTGCCGACCAACGGCTGGCTGCGCCGCTACCGCGTCCGCGTGTTTGGTGTGGTGGATGAGGCCCGGCTGGCAGCACTGGCCAAAGGCAGCGTGTTTGACGGCGTACGGTACGGGCCGATTGAAGCCGGACTTGATTCCCGCAAAGGGGACAATGCCTGGCTCACCGTCTCCCTGCGTGAGGGCAAGAACCGGGAAATCCGTAAGGTGATGATGGGCCTGAACCTGCATGTCAGCCGCCTGATCCGCACCAGTTACGGCCCCTTCCAGCTTGGCACCCTGCGACGGGGAGAACTGGAAGAAGTGCCCGGCAAGACCCTGCGTGAACAGATGCCCAAAGCACCGGAAAAAACGCCCCCTCGTAAACCGGCTTCCGCCTCCACTGGCACCAAGACACGCTAGACAATGCGGATTATTGCAGGAGCCCGCAAAGGCCGCATGCTGGCAGCCCCCACCGGCACCACAACCCGCCCCACGGCGGACCGGGTGCGTCAGGCTGTGTTTGATATCCTGCTCCATGCGCCGTGGGGCGGGCCGGACCTGCTGAATGGCGCCCGCGTGCTGGACGCCTTTGCAGGCACAGGTGCGCTGGGGCTGGAAGCACTCTCACGCGGGGCGGATTACGCGACGTTTTTTGAGAAAGACCGCCCCGCCCTTGCGGCCCTGCGCGCCAATATTGCCGGGTGCCGCTGGGAGGACCGGAGCAAGGTTATCCCGCGCGACGTCACGAAGCCGACCCATGCTCCGGCCCCCTGCTCTCTACTGTTTCTGGACCCGCCCTACCGGCAGGATCTGCCTGCCCGCACACTGGCGGCACTGGATGCACAGGGATGGATTGCCCCCGGCGCCATTGCGGTGATTGAAACCGCAGCACAGGAACCTCTGCCATTACGGCTGGAAAATGCGGAAGAGGCCGACGTCCAGCCACCCGCCGCACCCGCAGGCGAGGGCGAAGAAGTACCCCCTCCCCCTGTTTATGCCGGCACATTACTGGCGGAACGGAAGCACGGCGCGGCACGGCTGACGCTGTGGCGGCTGAAAGCCTAGGCAACAGCACACGCGCAGGGCGCATTCCGCACGGGATGCGTCATTTTACAGAAGAAGAACTAACGCAGAACTGGCGGGTTGCGCAGGAGTGCGCTACACGGGCGGAATACTCTTTATTATTGTTCTAGAAAACGGGGTCACTGATGGCTGGCAGCGTCAATAAGGTTATTCTGGTGGGCAATCTGGGCAAAGACCCGGAAGTCCGCACCAGCCAGAACGGCATGAAAATCGTCTCTTTTTCTATCGCCACCAGTGACACATGGAACGACCGTGCCTCCGGCGAACGCCGGGAACGCACGGAATGGCACCGTGTGGTAATTTTTAACGATCGTCTGGCCGATGTGGCAGAGCGCTTCCTGCGGAAAGGCCGCAAGGTCTATCTGGAAGGTGCGTTGCAGACCCGCAAATGGACCGACCAGTCCGGGCAGGAACGCTATACGACGGAAGTTATTGTTGAGCGGTTCCGTGGTGAACTGGTTCTGCTCGACAGCCGCAGCGGTGGCGAAGGGGAAGAATCCGGCGGGTATGGCGGCGGTGGCAGCAGCTACGGCGGGGGTTACGGTGGCGGCAACTCCGGTGGCTATGGTGGCGGCGCCATGGGCGGGGGCGATTTTGGCGGCTCTTCCGCACCGCGCCAGAATGCGCCCTCCCGCGGGCCCGGCGGCGGTGGCAACTCCGGTGGCTGGGACGCCCCCGGCAACAGTGATCTGGACGACGAAATCCCGTTCTGATTGACTGAGAGGTCTGACAGTCCCTCCCCCGGCCTTCCGCCGGGGTTATGCGGTCTGTCACAACGGGATTGTTCCGTCATGACACCTGCATCCTTAGTACCCCGCTCTTCCGGCCGCCTTGCTGCGATGCTGACGCTGTGTGGAACAGGATGCACCTTTCTTCTCCCTGTTCTGTTTTTTTACAGCCGCGCGCTGAGTGACGTTGCCGCCACACTGATCGGCTGCCTCTTCCTGCTCTATTCCGCTGTGCAGAAAGACTGGCTCTGGACCCGTAAGGACTGGCTGCGCCCCGCCGCACTGTTCTGCGCGTTATGCCTGATCTCCTCCGTTTATGTCGGTCTGCGGGAGGCATGGGTGCAGGCGTTATGTCTGCCCCGCCTCTTTCTGCTGGCCGCAGCACTGGAAAGCTGGATTCTGGTTTCCGCCACGCGGCGCAAAATGCTAGCTACAATTTTATTCGTGCTGGCCTTCTGGCTGATAGGCCAGTGCTGGAAGCAGTATCTGACCGGCACCAATCTTCTCGGCTACCCGCCTGCCGATGATGGCGCACTGACCGGCCCCTTCATGAAGCCACGGGCCGGATTTACGCTGCTCATGCTGTTTTTTCCGGCGCTGATGCCGGTTGTTCTGCACGCATTTCACACCAGACGCCTCTCCGCATGGGCAGGGGGAGCCGTGCTGCTGGTGCTGAGCGTGACGACCATGGTGCTGATCGGGCAGCGGATGAGCAATGTGCTGCTCCTGTTCGGCCTGATGCTGACAGCCCTGATGGTCCGCCGCTTTCGGCTGCCGTTTGTGCTGATTATGGTGGGAGTGGGCGGCCTGATTGCCAGCCTGCCGGTTATCTCCCCGCGCACCTATGCCAAGCTGGTGCTGAAGTTTTCCAGCCAGTTACACCATTTTACCCAGAGCGATTACGGCAGGCTGTACCGGACCGCCGTGACAATGGTTGTCTCCCACCCCTGGCTGGGGCTTGGCATGGACGGGTTCAGAAATTTTTGCCACGTCCCGTTCCATACCGAGGCCCTGACGCCATTTGGCCTGCCCCCGCTGGACAGTGATACGGGGAAAGGCTGCAACATCCACCCTCATAATTACTATCTGCAGATTGCCACCACCGCGGGCCTGCCGGGGCTGGCCGCATTTGGCTGGATGATTATGTGCTGGCTGCGCACCGGCCTGCGTGCGCTGGCACCGGCCACGCACCCGCAGCAGGCCATGCTGTTTATTATGTGCTGTGTGCTTTTGTGGCCTGTGGCCTCCACCAGCGCCCTGTTCTCCTTCCCTACAGCGGGCTGGATTTTCCTGTTTGCGGGGTGGATGCTGGCGGCTTCAGCCCAGAGCCGCGCCACAGCCTGCGGCAGCACCACGCATCCTGTTTGTAAGAAAATTTAAATATTTCCTTTTATTAGCGTCCGGCTGCCATACTATTTCTTGAGCATATCGGGCTGGCTGCATGCCTATGTTGTCCGTTTTCTTCCTCTGAAATCTCATAATGTTCTTGGCGTTCCGGGTTCACGCCGCTATAAGCCGCGTCATTCTTTCAAGGCAGGTGTCCTGTCATTGCAAAGGCTGACAACTGACATGATTACTCTACCGCCAGACTATCGCCCGTCAGATGATGAAGAGTTTATGAACCCTCTTCAGACGGAATATTTCAGACAAAAACTGCTGAAGTGGCGTTCTGAACTCCTCAAGGAAGCCGGAGATACCCTCGCCAGCCTTTCTGAAGGTGGCATTCATGAAGCCGACATTACGGACCGCGCCAGCGTGGAGACAGACCGGGCGCTGGAGCTGCGCACGCGTGACCGCGCACGCAAGCTGATTGGCAAGATCAACCTTGCCCTCCAGCGGATTGAAAACGGGTCTTACGGCTATTGTGAAGAAACGGGTGAACCCATCACCCTGCGTCGGCTGGAAGCCCGCCCGATTGCCACCCTGTCCATTGAGGCACAGGAACAGCATGAACGGATGGAAAAAACCCATCGTGACGATTAATTCCGCTTTTTAGGCGGAAACAGACTTGCGGCGTTTGGCATGACCAGCTAGAACGCCGCCAGCGGGCTGCTGTAGCTCAGTGGTAGAGCACTCCCTTGGTAAGGGAGAGGTCGACAGTTCAATCC
>JAEIHY010020000.1:0-39761 GCA_018904565.1 Drosophila tsacasi | reverse complement strand
TCCCAGTCTCAGATATATCAAAGTTTGCTTTGATTATTCCTGATACTCGCTGGATATTCCTCCTGCTTCCTGGGTCTCTCTATTAGGCTTACTTTCGCGTCCTTTCCAGCCAAAGGCCAGGAAGTAAGGCCAGGAGGTCGATTATGTCGAATAAAGGGCACTATGTATCGGGCACACTCTTCGGCAGCATGGAGATGAACATGGTGGGTGCCGCCCTCCACTTCGTAAAGCTCGAAATGCGGATTGTCCTTGGCCATAATGCCGATTGCCTCGAAACTCCTTTGTGTAAGATATGGCGACCGTGAACCCTTTATAATTAAAAAGGGCGTTCCCTTAACTTGCCTCGCCATCTCCATCGATGTCCATGTAGTGATAGTTCTTTATGCGAGCGTCCCTAGAGAAGTAGTATCTTTCCGGATACATCTTCGACTTCGTCAGCTGGCGGTGGAGAAGGTGCTTGGCCAGCTCAGGAAACTCGGAGTTAAATATTCCCTTGTTCATGGCTTTTTCCACCTGTGCGGTTGTATATGAAGGTGGTTCCTTGTACTTTCCATCAGTCTGTCGGTCGATTTCCACCAGCTGACTGTCAATATTCCGCGCCATATTTTCGATTTTATTTCTCAAAGGCAGCAAAATGTCCAAGGTAATGATCAAGTCCACGGCATGAGGGGCAATGGACGCGTAGAGGAAGCACTGGAAGCCGCCCATGGAGTGGCCCATAAGGGAGACCGTTGACCAACCATATTCCTTCATCACTATTGGAATTACTGTCACTGTAAAATAATCCGGGTTGTATGTGCGAGGAGCGACCATGACCTGGCAGATCGATGCATAGGACTCCGATATAATCAGGGAGCAAGGGAATGAGTCGATCGAAGGTTCCCAGGTTGTCCAGCCATGTGTGTATCGCCAGAATCGGTCGGTTATTTGTATTACCAAACCAACGTCCCGAGATGTAACCCCGGTGCACGGGAATCTTGACTTCCTCAAACTGAAAATGTTGAGAAATGACAATAGAGTATATATTTCTTAGCTCATAATCATTAAAAGCATTGATAATATTTTATGGTAAAATGGTTGGGTTACTTACATCGCTCAATGATATAGTTCCCATATCTTTTAGTTTGTAAGGGATCTTTACTTCCGTACAACTAATTCTAGTCTTTCGTAGGTTCTTTTCTACTCGAGACTTATTCTTCGACTGAATCACGTTTTTGGTGTTCGTTGCATTTATAATATAAACAAACATATAAAGATTTCGGTGATTAGAAGAGCTTTTTCAAAGAGACCCCTCTAATAAAAGGCTCTCAACGAAAAACAAATATAGAAACGAGATAATATTTAACTAAACGAGCTTTATTTCTTCGCTTCAGACTGTTTTGGTATTGTATTCATTCAACAGGTTATTTCAAATTAGATTTAAAACACATTAATTCTTTATATTGTCATATCCATTCAACAAAAAACCAAAATAATAATGAGGACCTTGGAATGGGAGAAATCTCTTGGCCTTTTTTTATTTTTATATATATTTTGATCTCTTTTAGTGCTGCTTTCTCTTTCACAGCTTACTAGCTTGTTCTTGGATATAAACAGAATTTTTCCGACAAGATTCATTCTTCTGAGGACGATGACGCTGGATAAAGGGAACGATGTACTTGGCACACTCCTCCGCAGACTGCAAGTGCAGATGATGAGTCCCACCCTCCACTTTGTGAAACTCAAAGTGAGGGTTGCCTTTGGCCAAAATGGAAATCACCTCGTCACTGCGGGGTTGCAAGTACAAGGATTCTGATCCCTTCAGGATGAGGTAGGGCTTTTGTCCAATACGCCTGGCCATCTCGGCGCCAAGTTCATTATCGATGTCCCAATAATGAATGTACTTGGCCCTTCCATCACGTGAGAAATATAATTTATCCTGATCGGCTTTGTTTTGTGACCTCTTCACCTGACGGTGAACCAGATGGTGAGCCAAGTCCTCAGTTACTGAGTTCAAGGTCGCTTCGGCGATGTTTCTACTCATCTGGGCTAGAGTGTAGCTTGGCGGCTTTCTATCTTGTTCCGCAAGGCTCCTCCGGTCGTCCTCAACCAGTAGCTTCTCCTCATTGTTCCTAATCTTTTCAAGTGTTAAGCCATTGTCCAATCTCCTGGGCAGCATCACATCCAGGGAAATAACCATGTCTACCGAGTCGGGGACCATTGCCGCGTAGGCGAAACTCATAATGCCACCCAGAGAGTGACCCAGCAAGGACACCTTGTTCCATCCGAAATGTTTAACCACGCAGGGAATAGTGTAAACCCAGTCATAAACGCCGTAGTTGATTCCCGGCGGAAGGTGCGAGGAGCGTCCATGTCCTGGTAGATCGATGCATAGTACTCCTATATAATCTGGGAGCAGTGGAATCAGACGATCGAAGGTGCCCAGGTTGTCCAGCCATCCGTGTATCGCCAGAATCGGTCGCTCCTTGCGATTGCCATACCAACGGCCAGAAATGTGACCCCAGGGCACTGGAATTTTGACTTCCTCAAACTAGAAATTAGGTTAAATTATAGAAGAATTATTAATGGTGTTCAAAGGTCTTGCCTAACATGGCTAATCTTTTATATTGCGATTTTTGGCTTACTTACATCGCTCAGTGATATAGTTCCCATTCCTTTTAGATTGTGACGGATCTTTATTTTAAGTGCAATAAATTTCAGTCTTCAGAAAGTTTAGTGGTTCCTTCCTTCTCAAGAGTTATTCTTTCACTAACTCAAATTCTTGGCATTCTTTGCTTTATCAATACTTGAAAACATAAAAAGATTGTGGCTCATCTGAAGAGATCACTCAAAGAGAAACGCACTCTCTGTATTGAAAGATATAACGTCCATTCAGCTCGGTAGCTAACAACAACTAAACAAAATAATATTGGAGCTTTTAAGGGGAAAATGTTGACGGGTCTCTCGGGGCGAATGGCTCTATGAATTCTGTTAATTTTTTTGTTAATATGACTTAAGCTCTTTTAAGTCTGCTTACTCTTTCACAGCTGAGATTTAAGTCTTACTGTTTGCATTATTTATAACTGCATAAGATTGTTTTTCTTCCGTCTCAGTTCTTAGTCAGTTCTTAATTAAGCATTTAATGAATTTATATAAGAATTATATGAATTTGTCCATTAAATAGAATTGTTCTGCCGAATTTGCAGTCTTCAAGTTGGAGGTAATGTTTTATAGCTTGAAAAGATAAGCAATAGAAAGCTTTTTAGCAATTCAAGGCTTTTGTTCATAGTAACCAAAGAAAAACGGTATGTCAGGCCACCAAAGTGCAAGTGCCGAGTTCATTAACCTGTTTGTAGTTAATAAAGGCTATTTATTATTCATATAAAAATGAAACTCAATCACAACAAGCTGTTCTTGAAATGCTTTTCCCAGTCTCAGATATATCAAAGTTTGCTTTGATTATTCCTGATACTCGCTGGATATTCCTCCTGCTTCCTGGGTCTCTCTATTAGGCTTACTTTCGCGTCCTTTCCAGCCAAAGGCCAGGAAGTAAGGCCAGGAGGTCGATTATGTCGAATAAAGGGCACTATGTATCGGGCACACTCTTCGGCAGCATGGAGATGAACATGGTGGGTGCCGCCCTCCACTTCGTAAAGCTCGAAATGCGGATTGTCCTTGGCCATAATGCCGATTGCCTCGAAACTCCTTTGTGTAAGATATGGCGACCGTGAACCCTTTATAATTAAAAAGGGCGTTCCCTTAACTTGCCTCGCCATCTCCATCGATGTCCATGTAGTGATAGTTCTTTATGCGAGCGTCCCTAGAGAAGTAGTATCTTTCCGGATACATCTTCGACTTCGTCAGCTGGCGGTGGAGAAGGTGCTTGGCCAGCTCAGGAAACTCGGAGTTAAATATTCCCTTGTTCATGGCTTTTTCCACCTGTGCGGTTGTATATGAAGGTGGTTCCTTGTACTTTCCATCAGTCTGTCGGTCGATTTCCACCAGCTGACTGTCAATATTCCGCGCCATATTTTCGATTTTATTTCTCAAAGGCAGCAAAATGTCCAAGGTAATGATCAAGTCCACGGCATGAGGGGCAATGGACGCGTAGAGGAAGCACTGGAAGCCGCCCATGGAGTGGCCCATAAGGGAGACCGTTGACCAACCATATTCCTTCATCACTATTGGAATTACTGTCACTGTAAAATAATCCGGGTTGTATGTGCGAGGAGCGACCATGACCTGGCAGATCGATGCATAGGACTCCGATATAATCAGGGAGCAAGGGAATGAGTCGATCGAAGGTTCCCAGGTTGTCCAGCCATGTGTGTATCGCCAGAATCGGTCGGTTATTTGTATTACCAAACCAACGTCCCGAGATGTAACCCCGGTGCACGGGAATCTTGACTTCCTCAAACTGAAAATGTTGAGAAATGACAATAGAGTATATATTTCTTAGCTCATAATCATTAAAAGCATTGATAATATTTTATGGTAAAATGGTTGGGTTACTTACATCGCTCAATGATATAGTTCCCATATCTTTTAGTTTGTAAGGGATCTTTACTTCCGTACAACTAATTCTAGTCTTTCGTAGGTTCTTTTCTACTCGAGACTTATTCTTCGACTGAATCACGTTTTTGGTGTTCGTTGCATTTATAATATAAACAAACATATAAAGATTTCGGTGATTAGAAGAGCTTTTTCAAAGAGACCCCTCTAATAAAAGGCTCTCAACGAAAAACAAATATAGAAACGAGATAATATTTAACTAAACGAGCTTTATTTCTTCGCTTCAGACTGTTTTGGTATTGTATTCATTCAACAGGTTATTTCAAATTAGATTTAAAACACATTAATTCTTTATATTGTCATATCCATTCAACAAAAAACCAAAATAATAATGAGGACCTTGGAATGGGAGAAATCTCTTGGCCTTTTTTTATTTTTATATATATTTTGATCTCTTTTAGTGCTGCTTTCTCTTTCACAGCTTACTAGCTTGTTCTTGGATATAAACAGAATTTTTCCGACAAGATTCATTCTTCTGAGGACGATGACGCTGGATAAAGGGAACGATGTACTTGGCACACTCCTCCGCAGACTGCAAGTGCAGATGATGAGTCCCACCCTCCACTTTGTGAAACTCAAAGTGAGGGTTGCCTTTGGCCAAAATGGAAATCACCTCGTCACTGCGGGGTTGCAAGTACAAGGATTCTGATCCCTTCAGGATGAGGTAGGGCTTTTGTCCAATACGCCTGGCCATCTCGGCGCCAAGTTCATTATCGATGTCCCAATAATGAATGTACTTGGCCCTTCCATCACGTGAGAAATATAATTTATCCTGATCGGCTTTGTTTTGTGACCTCTTCACCTGACGGTGAACCAGATGGTGAGCCAAGTCCTCAGTTACTGAGTTCAAGGTCGCTTCGGCGATGTTTCTACTCATCTGGGCTAGAGTGTAGCTTGGCGGCTTTCTATCTTGTTCCGCAAGGCTCCTCCGGTCGTCCTCAACCAGTAGCTTCTCCTCATTGTTCCTAATCTTTTCAAGTGTTAAGCCATTGTCCAATCTCCTGGGCAGCATCACATCCAGGGAAATAACCATGTCTACCGAGTCGGGGACCATTGCCGCGTAGGCGAAACTCATAATGCCACCCAGAGAGTGACCCAGCAAGGACACCTTGTTCCATCCGAAATGTTTAACCACGCAGGGAATAGTGTAAACCCAGTCATAAACGCCGTAGTTGATTCCCGGCGGAAGGTGCGAGGAGCGTCCATGTCCTGGTAGATCGATGCATAGTACTCCTATATAATCTGGGAGCAGTGGAATCAGACGATCGAAGGTGCCCAGGTTGTCCAGCCAAGCGTGTATCGCTAGGATGGGACGCTCGTCTCGGTTACCATACCATCGACCCGAAATGAAACCCCAAGGTGCGGGTATCTCCACATCGAAAAACTGATTGAAAAGTTTATAATTATTTTTATTTTATTGCCTTAATAGCTCATTAATTTGTGGGTTACTTACATCTCCAATTAAAATCCGTTTCATTCTTAATTAAAACAACTTTCAGATTAAAGCGCAGTGTTCCGACTGATTTTGTTTTGGAAAAATGTTGCAATCACCTTGAAAGATAAGCATTAGAAAGCTAAGCTAAGAAAGAAAGATAAGCATTAGACAGCTTTTTTAAGAATCTCTTTTAAGCTTTCCTCTAATTTTGGAACATTTAAGTCTAAAGAAGAAAGCAAGCAAAGAGAGAGTAACCAAAGCAAATCTAAAGGTTTAAAAGTCCCGAATTTAAAAAGTCTTTCGGTAAGAAATATCATATTATTTATTTATTTTTCTATAAAACAAAAACTGTGTAGACCGAGTTTTTTCTGTTTGTCGTTTACATTTAATGAAATTTAAAAACAATGGTCCTAATCTTCATATTTATCTAATGGAACTCAGAGGTTCCATGCAAAATTTTCTGCGAGCTAAGGGTATTACCTAATATATTATAAACCTATCTAAATTCTTGTTGTGATATGGGCTCAAGATGCAGAATTTAATCCCTTTTCACGTAGCAGTTAATGCTCTTTATTAATAAGTTACCTTTTACTTTATAACTATTTTAAAGCTTTATATAATTAAATAAATTTTGTTTTGTTTACCGATCGGAGCTATCGGCTTATATATAGAATATAGGAAAATAGTCTTTGTTCGGACTTACCCGCGGTATAGGACACTTTCACCTTTCATTGCCACACTGCAGACTTGGCCGAGATTCATCGATGATTAAGTCCCTTTGAGTGCAGAGGTTGTTTACACAGGTATTAACACACGATTATTAACGCAGATGTGAACGGGTGGAAGGCCGCGGACAGACTGAGGCTGCTGCGGCGAGGCGCCTCTATTTATAGGTGTGAAAAGTGGAGAAAAGGAGAGATTGATAGAGAGAAATATAGAGAGAGAGTGGGGGAAATAGAGAGAGAGACATATATAAATCGATAAGACAGATTGAGAGAGATAGATAGAGACAGAGAGGGAGTGGGATATAGGGAGAGAATGATGGATCGAGTCAGAACCATAGAGAGACATGAGAGAGAGAGCTAAATAGAGCTAGAGTTTGCGAGAGATAGTGAGATATTGAAAAATTGGCCGAGAAAGAAAGAAACTCAGATAAATATTTAGATAAAAACAAATATTTTAATTATAATTGTTTATTTATTAAAATAATTCGAAGTAATGTCCCGTAAAGAACAAAGCTAAGGAGAATAAGTTAGCAAAGAATTGGTTGTATTTATTCGATTGATCTCAGCTTAAAACTGAATTCTGTTGATACAAATTTCACTCGTACTGCCCCTTTAATTACATAAATATGGGAGCGGGGTCGCCCGCTTGGGATATTGGTTATATCAAGGGGAGCGCCCCTCAGTTTGTGCAAGAATTGTTTATGCCACTTGAGAGCAGTATCATTTGCTTCGGATGTGGATTATTTACATTGGAGTTAAAGAGAGGTGGTTACAAATAGAGAAAGAGAGAGAGAGAGACCTATTTTTCTCTTGACCTATCTCGCTCTCTTTCTCTATCAATCTCTCCCTTTTTACATCTCTCACACCTGTAAATAGAGGTGCCACGCCGCAGCAGACTCAGTCTGTCCGCGGCTTCCACCCGTTCACATCTGCGTAAAGAATCATGAGTTAAAAATTGTGTAAATAATTCTGTTAAAAAGTGTGTGAAGAATTTCAGGCCTCGAAAGGACTTAATCATCGTTGAATCTCGCCCAAGTCTGCGGTGTGGCGATGAAAGGTAACTGAGCGTCCTCTACTGCGGGCAAGTCCAAACCAAAACTATTATCCTACATATAAAGCTGATAGCTCCGATCGGTAAGCGCAATAAAATGTATTTAGTTATATAAAGCTAACAATTGGTTATAAACTAAGGCTCTGTGAAATAAGTCCCCAATGAAATAAGGCCCAAAAAAAAAACGAAATAATTACCCAAAAATTTGTATGGAAACCAAAAACAAATTGTTGATATCATTTTATAGAATTTAGGGACTTATTTTGTTTTTTTATTATTAGTTTTATTTTATATGAAATAAGTCCCCAAAAAATATGAAATAAGTCCCCAAAACACTGTACTGTCATAAGAATAAAAAAAACGAAACAAGTCCCCAAACTTTCCGATCGCTATGAAACTCTCCAGTATTTTAGAATCTTAACTGGATACCGTCCTTCAAAAAGGGCCCCACGAATAGCCGTTCTACAATATTTGCCTCTCGTCCTCTCTCACTGCTTCGGAACGGTGTTTTACCGTCTGGATACCGTGCTTTAAATCGAATCTTGCCGGACCCATCGAATTCCAAAGTCAATAAGCGGCAGTGGGATTTTGGGAATGTGTCGATTACTACGTGACGCTTGAATCAAATCGAGTTTTGCGTTTCTCCACCAAGGAGAACCCAGCGATGCAAGCGGTTACGCTGGTCTGACCAGGGAGTGGTCATGTCCTGGCAAAAGTCCTAGACTGACTTGGGTGTCATGTCCCAGCACGTTCCGGTTATTTTTAAATTTTAAGGTTTAAGTTATCTAAGTTGTGCAGTTTAAGCTTTGCAACAGACTTGTTCCGACTTTAAGCTTAAATTAAGCCATCATTACCCTAAAATCCGGTTTCTGGACTTTCCATTTCTGGCTGCCATTTGGGGTCTTCTTCCTGCCCCAACTGTCTCTCCAAGTGTGATTACCTTCCGCTGTCTTTCCCCTCGACTGCATGTGACTGCCATGGAGCCATATCCTGGCCGCCTTCACACTCCTTGGCCACAGCATGACCCTTAATTTGCATTTGGCCAAATTTCCTTGTGCATATCAATCGTGTATGTGTGTGAATTCGGGTGTGTGTGAGGAACTGCAGCCATGATTTATCTTTAATTTATGTTTGAGTAATTTATCATGTCTACTGGGGCCCACCCCTTGTTGTGCCATTTTCCCTTGGGGGCCGGGCAGGAGGCGGTCCTTCTTCTCGCCATGCAAATTGTCTTGAGTTTTCCCCAAAGCGAAAGTGCCATTTCGCTGGCGCTGGCGAAGGGGAAATTTGTGCGTATATTGGCCTTGAATCCATAATTTGCCTGTCAACGGCAGCGACGACATCGTTGTCGGCGCCGTTTTCGTCCTCGTGGCCCAAAAATTGTGCGCACATAATTGAGTTCAAGCATTTGGAAGCCAATTATGATTTCCCACTTCTACCGCCAGCCTCCGCGTTTTCTGCGGCTCCCTTTGTTGTCCCTTTTCACATCTCAATCAAAAGGACGGGCGTGTCCTTTGTCCTTTCACCTCCTTTTCCTTGCTTTTCCCTGCTTTTCACCTCCTTTCAGCCTTCTCCTTCGACATGGCTTTAATTGCCTCTGCCACTTAACATATGCAAATTAAATTTAATTCTTTTTCTCGCAACCGGATCTCTCTCCTTTTCTTCTCTTTTTTTTGGGTCACATTTTCCGGCGAGGACACCTTAAGTGGAAAAGCAGCTCACCTTCAGTTTGATAAATATTTATGATGGCCAATGATAGTTGCTCTTGCGGAACGGCAGCTGAACAAAGAACCAAAGGGTTGCCCATTTCCTAGATACCTTTATTTCTCTTAGACCCCCCTAAAGAAAATAAACAGTAAAAAGAAAGTGAGCGGAGAGACTGGAAAAAAGTAAAGCAAATAAATAAACAATATGGTAAAGCACTATATATGATGCTTTCAACCTGTCAGCCGAGTCCTTGAGCCGGGGATCAGCTTCACAAAGACACCGCCGGAAGTCTCAACCTGATACGCATGCAACTCCGCAAAAAAAATCGGAGGAAATGGCAGGAAAAGCGGTGGGGGAAAGTTGGCCGCCGCTATTATGCTTTATGTGCTGCTTTTTTTTCGGCGGGAATTTTTCTCCTTTTTGGAGCCAAAGTGCGAATGAGATTTAAGCCCGAACAATGGTTTCTGTGCTTGGTAGAAAAAAAAATATTATATGTATACAAGAGAGTGTGCAAGAAATTGCATTAAGAAATCATTTTCGCTTTGCGGCGGTTTTCATGGAACTCTTTTTCCATGGAACTCTTTTTCCATGGCTCCCGAATGGAATTCTGCCTGGGTTTTCCCCGGCTTTTTGCGGCTCCCACCAACCAAAACCCTGCGAGTCTAATTCAAATGAATTATTTGAGCCAGAAAGTTTCACTCACATTCGTTGCATTTTTCTGGGCGTGCGGTTTTAACAACACATTTCTTTGGCTAATGAATTTGAGTGCGAGTGTGTTTGCATATATGTATATATATTATATATATATATATATACGCTTTAGCATGCTCGTATAATTGTATTTCCTCTAATTATACAGCAGAGCTGAAAATTTGCATTTGAATATATGTATGTACATATATACATTTACATTCTGTTTTCCAAGGGGCTAAACTTGCTTGCTGAAAACCCTAAAACCTACATCACTCTCTACACACTGCATATTACAATTAAAAATTCCAGAAAATTACGAATGTAAACCAGAGCTTTGTGGCCTGAAATTTGATGCTGCTGCTAGCCCGACTATATTGAAAGGTAAAGGCATCTCCCCCAGGTTTGCTAAGTTGTGCAAATTTGATTACGGATATGAGGAGAAATTCTACAATAAATAGACAATAATTGGTTTTTGTGTTGGGATCAATTAAACACGAGAAGCGAACAATGAATTTATAATTGCTTATTGGCAGTGAATCAAGGCTAAAGGTTAATTACTTATTTAGTTCAAATTGAATTGTGATTGGGTCAATAAATGCGAATAAAACGTTGATGATTTCTTTATTACCAATTAATTGTATAAATTACAAAAGGGTATTTTTTATAATCCCCTATGATTTATCGTTTACAGTTTATTAAGCTCATCATATACATATATTTGACTTAATCAACTCAGTTTATTAATAGCCATAAAACTAAACTAAGATATTGAACCCCTGGCTGAACCCCCTTTGCATTTACTTCAAGGGTTCGTCCTTAAACCACTTGATTTCGTAGGTCACGCCTCAAAGCCTGCCATGATTTATGGTCTTATGCCACACTTTCCCCGCTGTTCACCTAAGTATGTAATTGTTTAGGTTGATATTTGCTTCATTTACTTAATCAAGTGTTCACCGCAGTCACAATGGCCAACGTACTCAATCCCAATAAATTAATTAACCAAGAAATTTATGATTATTGCCACAATGAGTTTGCTCTTTTCCGGCGCCCTTGTTTCTTTTATTTTTCTTTGGCTTTGACTTTGACTTTCCCTGTGGTTTATTCATTTATTTGTGGCCAAAATGTATCCACTGCCAGTTCATAAATAATTCGTATAATTTATGCATTGTCATATACTGACTAATGGCGGGGTTGCCTCGCTCTTGACAGACGGGATAAACCGATTGTATACGCTGCCGGAGCCGTTGCCGGCGCTCGACATCTCAATTGCCCGGCTGGCACTCAATTTGCAGAGCAGCCAGGAGCAGCGGCCGTGGAGGCGAAAGGGAAACGAAGATTTCATAATTCAAATTCTTCGATTTATGGGGCAGTACAGCAGAGTCTCCTACAGGGGTGGAGGCTTATCGAAGCCACTGGACCGGGGGGCATTTCGCACTTGAGCCGCCCCAAAACAATCGTAATTTATGATTGGACAACCCAAAAACGCACTTTACTTGTGCGTAATGCCAAGACAATCGTGTGTGTTCACCAACTGCAGAAATGCTCCAGCATGCATACACTGTGAAAAATGTAAATTACGAGTCTTTGAAGGTCAGACTGGTGCTGGATTGACTGGGCATTATATGCATTATAAGGTCTGAAATGAAGGGAAACCACAGCTTTTAAAACTTCTGACTAAAATAATACCCGAATTTTATTTGATATATAATTTTCTTGCTGTGCAGTATCCCACTCTTCCTTCCTTAACTCTGTTGTTACCGTATATCGGATCTTGTCGGGTCATAAATTTCCGTTTTTGGTTAACTCGTGCAACTGCAACTGCTGAACTGCTTCTGGTGCTACCAACTACCGTAGGTGGCACTGAATCCCCTGGAGAAATGTGAGGAAAATTTCGGGTGTTTCGGGGGGGTGGCTAGAGAATTCGAATTCGATTCCCTTGTGGGCCTTTCGGAGGAGGCACTCCCCTGAATTATACCCCTGCATTTCGTTGAGCCCCCGTTTGTAATTGGAGATTGCAGTTTGGGGGTTAAAAGTTTGCCATAGAAAAGTTTACTTTTTGATTCAGTTTACAGAGCTGCTGGCATTTGCCAATTTATCTGCCTGCAGATATACATTTAGCCATATACAGACATAGAAATACACAAGTGTTTGCGGGCTATGTCCTGTCTACGATAAACTTTTAACATTTTGACCAGTAATTGAACCCAACAAAATGTCAGAAGCACACCCACACCCACCGAGTACAGCTTCCTTGTAATTGCTAACTATCATGGGAACATTGCCTCTCCCAAATACTAGATGCACTTCAGGGGGTCACTTTGGTTTTTAATTGGGCTTAAACTGATATACCCGGTGGAAGGACATAAATCTCTCAAGGAAATGGAGGATTTCATCTGAAAAATGTAAAGCAAGACAGTCACTTGGATGTACAAATATTTTCAGCCCCCCACAACTTTTGCTCTTCATATTCATAGTTTTTCCCAGAAAGCCCCACAAAGATCCGGGCAAGTTTTCTAATTAAAAACAAATTCATGAATGCAATTTGCATGAAATTCAATTAAACTTTTTATCAACAGTCCATCTTGCTGACGAAGCAACTCTTCTCTGGAATTAATCATACGCACTGTTGTCTCAACGTGAGCGATTGCAATCAGAAGATTATATCTGAGCTTAGCACGGAGAGTCACCTGCCCACCACACACTCCACTTCTCCTCCAACAAATTTGATTGGAGCAAAATGAAAAAAAAGGAAAAATAAAATTACCGAATGGAATAAATGGGCGACTGAACGATGCCGCAAGTATTTTCCATGCGAAACGTGCCACAGTGGCACCAGGAGCAGCGGCCACAGCAAAAGTTGCTGCACGTCCTGCAGTTGTGCATCCTTCGGATTGTTTATTTGTGTTTGCATTTGCATTTGCCTTTACTTTTATTCCACTTTCGGGCTTTTGGCTCCAGCTTCAGCTTCAGCTTGGCTCGTTGCGCTCTGTTTGCCAATGGCGATGGCCGTGTAATTTCACTCAAAAACATCAACATCAAGTGCAGTCAGCAACAAGAAGAACTCTGCTTTATTTTGACTTTGGCTTGGTTTCCTTTTTTTTCGGGTATCAATGTAAATTTTAATTTGTTTGGCAAATATTTTCCCACTCAAGGGGAGAGAGTAAAGAACCGAAATCAGCCAAGACTGCGAAACGATGCTCTTCTCGCTAATTTGCCTGCAAAACATGTGGGCAAATTGCTGAGGGGGCTGAACAAAAAAAGGGAAGAAAACTCAACTGAAGTGTGGGGAATAAAAATAAAAAACTTTTAAAGGATCTTAGTACTAGAAAATGTTGATATTTATTTTGTATAGAAAGATAATACCTTAACTACAATATTACTAGTGATTTTAGTGCCTTACAAAAAGTATCTCAAAGAATGCTTTAAAAATTATCTATTATTTATAACATTTTATAATATTTTTACGATGTTTCTTTCTTCGATCAAGGAGAAACTTTCTAGACAGATTTCTTTTTTTTATGACTCGAGAAAAAGTTCTTAAACTGAACTAAAACCAAAAGGCGGAACGGCAGGACTTCCTTCCTCCCCATACATACTTGTATACTAACATGTGTGTGCAACATGCAACAAATTCATGAACTTGGTTGCTCGCTGCTCGCCCAACAAAAACTTGTTTCACTTTTGATTGTCGGCGCACATTTAAGTGCAGAATGTAAAGTTTTTCGGCCCCTAACTTGATCGCAACTAAGTAAGTGGCAAGGCATTTGCACGCATGCCACAACCAGTCCAAAAGCAAGCCCCTTGCTCTCAGCGCCGATATATGTACATATATCCTGTCAGTCAGTTGGGAGCGTTTTCCGCAAGAGACTTCTGACAGCGAACGCCTTTTTTCAATTTCTGTATTTTTAACTTGGTGCCCCGTAGGCATTCACTGGGCGAAGTAACGCAAAATCTAAAATCAAGTAACTATTTTGAAAATTATGTTACTTTTATGGTTTTATGGTATATAAAAAGTCAGAAAATACGGCTTTATCAACTCAAATCTGTGCATATGGTAACCCCTATCTAAGGTCCTCTGTAGTAAACAGTTAAAATTGAGTTTATAATTTCAAGGTCGTATTTTTCTCAGTGGGTGTCGAGTTAGTTAGAGGACTTCTCCTTGGCGACAGTTGCAAAAGTGACGATGACAGGCAGGAGGTCGTCGTCGTCGACGCCGTCAACTGGATTCTGTCTGGTGATGTCAGGCACGTGTGCGTGTGACTGAATTGAGCTGAGGTCCTGTCCAAGGGTTTCCCTTGCCCAGTCTAGACAGCAGAATAAGAAGCCCAACTGCTCTTATTTTCAGCTAAGTCTAAGGAAGTCTCTCCTATTAAACCCTCACTTTAATCTCGAGTCAAACTGGAATTTTAAATTTGTGCTGACGAAAACTTAAATGAGCATTGTTTCAACCGCACATCTCTCCCTCTCTCTGTCTCTGTGGACATTATTGTTCCGGGGGCTATAAAATAAATAAAATTGAAATTTTATGCAAATTACTGGAGACTGTGTTATACGACCATGTGAAGCGGCAATGCCGAATGGCAATGATAATGTTCTTGGCTCTCAAGAATGTCAAGGAAGAGGAAGCCGAAAGGGAATATGTTTCAGACAAGAGGTTCATTTGGCGGGGAAATGGTAAAAAGTCCTTTGGGCTGTCTGGTAAATGAAACAAATTTGTGATAGAGCATTAGGCCAGTAGTAGAGGAAGCAATTCCATTTTGTTGAACAGATTTTTAAAAAAGTGGTACGACATTACGACATTGTTTGTGTGTTTTCCATGATTTTGAAGTGATATTGCTTTCTGTCGAGATATTATGCTTGATTTCACAGAACTAAACAAGAGGATTTTCTAAGAAATACAATTTAAAATGAAATAAAAAATGTATAATTACGGTCTTATGGGACTACAAGATATGAATTCATTAAGCAACAACATCTATCCACTATTTCTAGGCCTCCTTTTGATTCCATCTTGAATATTACACAACTTTAAATGCTCGTTTCCGGCCAAGACAATCTCCCTCATTTTGCGCTCATATTTCCTTTCCCCATCTTACCAACTTTACTTTAAATGCCAAATGAGCTTCCGTTTGGGCCAAAATATAGCCTCGTTCCCAGTCTTTCCTTGGCTGTAACTGGAGTGGCAAACTGGAATCCCAAAGCCAAATAGAATCCGGAGCTCAGCAAATGTCCATCCATTCGACTTATTACATAATTAATAATTATAAGGGAGGCGAAGGCGGAGGCAGAGGCAAAGGCAAAGTATTTTAATAACCCATCACATCACTTGGCCCACTCAAGTTTCCACTTTGGCACATGCCAAGGGCGAGGAGAAGGAGAACCTCCTATCTGGGAGTGCCCAAAATCAATGTGTGAAACGTGCTAATTGCCGCAGCTGTGCAAATGTGTGCGCCTGGCCATTTGATAGTTGACCATCATTTTGATGGCCTGGCGCCCAAGGAGCGGTGCCCTGTGGATATCTCTAATGTGTGCGGTAAGAGGCGCAGGAAACCAAGACACAAAAAAAAAAAAACTAATTGCCAAAAATTCCAAGTTAGTGAAGAAGGAGAAAGTTTTGCATAAATAGCCGCTCGTCTTGGCTTTCATCTCAAACTTCTCTCTCTTTTGGTGGCCCGAAAACTACGCAACAGAGAGTGTGTTCGAGTCGTAAAAAATGGCAGTGCCGTAACACGTAATGAGATACTTCAAAATGATGTTATTGCTTTATTTATAGCGCTGCATAAAAAGTCCGAAAAAGAGGAGAAGTTGAGAAGCGAATAAAGGGGTGGCGGAAAATGTAGGCTCCTGACATAGGTTTTGGGCATTTTTTTTACGTTGGAGGCCCACCAGCACAGTCTTCATATCTTTTTTTATGCCCACGTGGATGGCCTGTAGTTTTGTTGTTCGCACAATACCTCCTGTCACTCTTTTACAGCCGCTTTTGTTTATTAAACTTCATCTGTCACACACGACGGTGCAGTTAGGGAAAATGTTTGTGAGTTCTTGAAAATTTGGATATATTTGTACAAAAAATATATATAACTATCAGGATAGAAAGGGCTTAAGCCTGATCACAAAGGTTCTTTCATTGTTCATCAGCTGGCTTGCCTAAATATGTTTTTCTAGATTCTGAACAACATAGTTGGGAATTCTTACGTTCACAAAATAAGATAAATATATTTCTTTCACTCTTAATTTAAATTAAACCTAAATTAAATTAAAATTTAAGATAAACCTAATCTTCCAAGGGCACAATAGACCCTAGTGGTCTCAGTGCACAATCCTCCAAGCACTATTATTAATCTTTCAAGAGAGTTTTATTTATTTTACCTTTTCAGAAATCTTTTAAAAAATACTACACCTTTTAATTCATTTTTCCCTAGAGCTAAGTATATTTTTCTTACCGTGTATAGACACATGAGAGCGTAGAGCAGCTACCTAGCCCATCACAATGGGTGCATAAATCTTATCTGTTGGCAAATAAAAGCTGCAGCCTGGCGTTATCGCTGTTTCTGTTCCTTCAGCCATACCCGTCTCTCTCTCTTTCTCTCTGTATCTTTCTATTTTTCTCTCTCCTTCACCCTAGCTGGTGGCTGCTTTATGATTGTCTCAGATTGGCTAATAACTTTCATGGAACTCGTTGAACTTGAGTAATTGCCCTGGCTTCTGACGCTGTTCCTAGACTGACATTGTTTAGATAAAAATAATTTTCATTCATAAAATTATTCATGACCCGCAGTTTGATTAAAGGCTAGCCAGAAACACAAGCAGCGACGAGCAGGAGAAAAAAAAGGGAAATAAAAAACTGAAAGCGAAAAGGACATCAGAGGAGTTAAAGCGCTCGACTAATAATAGATGATGTCATGTCGTCCTTGCTCCTTCCTCCATTTTGCGTAGCAAAATTTTAATTGAAAGCTAATACCGGAAAGCGGGAATTTTCGCAATTTTCTTAATCGTCAGCAGGAGGAAGGAGTTGATTTAATGACGGATCTCTCTCTCTCCCTTTCGATCTCGTCTCCCTATAATTGTTTGCCTTCTATATTCCCATCCACTGCTGACTCATGAAAAATTAACACACAAATCGCATGGGGCAGACATTTAAAATGCACTTTGTTGCAGCCGGCATGGCGTTGCATAAAATTATTGCAGAAACAAAAATGGTTAGCGATAAGAACAGCTAAAGGAAAAACAAACTGAGAAATTAAATGGAATAAAAAAGGGCGGAGAGGAGCTACGACTTGGTAAGTACCTTTTATGTATTAAGAGAACTAATTATTAAATAATCAGATAAATTAAATTTTAAAATAAATGTTGTAAGAATAAAAAAAAGGAAAGAAAGATTATAAATATTAAATTAAGTATTAAAACAAGGAACCCAATAGGAAACTTACTTTTACAAGCGCTAGCATCTTGTTATTTGAAATTGATTAATTAATTTATTTATTATTCAATTGTTAATTCAACATTTTAAATAATTTTAAAAGTTGAAATCCAGATTACTCTAAACCAAAGAACAGTTAGTGTAGAAGGGCCCAGGACATGCTAGATCTACTCTGCTATTAATGCTGAACATTATTATTTATTCTTCCTCAGTGCGTTACTAACTTCTAAGCTAAAAAATAGTTCCCTGCAACAAGACATAGTAATACTTTTAAGATTTTATTTATTTCCTAATCCTAGTCTTTACCTTCTGGGTAGACTCTTCCTGCCACTGGGTGTTGGGATAATGCGTTCGCCTTGACTTGCAGCCGAATGCTTTAAAGTGCATCAATTTTAATGCAAATATGCAGCAAGCCGCATTAACTTTTGCTGCGCTCTTAAAAATTACCATAATTGCTGAAAGTCAGGCGAGGAGGAGCAGGAGAAGGCGCCTCTGCCACTAACCAACCTCGGCCCTCGTTGACCCCGCTGTGTGTGTGTGTGTGTGTGTGTGTACGGGCAGGAAAAGTGGGGAAAACTTTAATGAAAAACGTCCAGCACTTTGCACAATTAACGATTTTTCATGATTTCCCTCACCCGCCCGCTCAGCCGCTGCCCGGCAGGCAATTTGCATAAATCAGGGCAAAGTATCTGTGACACATGGAGAGCACGCCTCGTAGGTGTGGCTCTCGGTGTGGCTATCGGTGTGGCTCTCGGCGGAGCCCGGGTAGTGGCTCTGAAAAATGTTTACACATTTGCAAATGTCTGAAGGTCAGAGGTGAGGAGGGAATGGCACACAGCCCACGGGCTGTGCAACATGATTTAGGCGTTCGCCGCTGAGTAATTGTCCTGCGGCGGTTCAGTGGCTCACTAGCGCAGCTTTAATTTAATTTATGCACAACTACAACAATAACTACAACTGCAGCAGGAACAACAGCGGCAACAACAGCAGCAACAATAACTGCGGCGGAAGGAGCGCCCTCCGCCTTGTCGAGAGCCACTAAGTGGCCGCTTCAGCGAAATTAAATGCACTTTCCCGGTTGTTGTCGTCGTCAACGCAGTTGTTGCAAGCATCGGCCAATGGGTATCTCAGAGGGTATATCAGCACAGGAGGCATTAGGCAAAAGGTAACATAAATACCCTGTAAAATGGAGAGGCTCACAAAGGGAGAAAACATTTGTTTTTTTTTTTAATTTTTGTGCATACGCTGGGTTTATTTTCTTAAAGGATTTTACGGTCAAAAAATCTGATATATTCCTGTCACCTTCGAGATCTTCGTATTCTATCGGTGCTCAAGCCTAAATAGCTGCAGGTAACCTTTTGAATTAAAATATTTAATGGTTTTGAAGTTTTATGGAGTTAAGGTAATATATTAATCTTTAATACCTCATCTGCTTCAACGAAAACCTATAATAAACACAATACAAATATCTGCAGATCGGTAAAACCAATAAACCATTTAAAAACCCTTACACAGTCTCTCAAAAGAAGTTCCATTTTATTTCCCTTTACTTGTCTCCCTTGGCGGTGCTTAAATTATATTACTAGCCATCAATTGGTCGATTCCTGGCCATTAGAAATAATTTAATTTGCTATTATTCACGCTGACTGCAGCTTGCAGCTGCCTCTAAACTGAATTTATTATTATGGCCGCACAATGTGTTTAGTTTTATGGCCCAAGACGTGAAGTGTTTATGCAACAGCAGCAATAGCAACAAAGAGCCACATTCAGCAACAGCAGGAAGTGCCATCAGCAGGACTGCATTCCCCGGACTTATTTAATGCGTAATTACAGCGCAAATCTTGTTAAGCAGTCGAAGCAGCTGAAAAGGGATGCGAAATGGCAAGATACTCGTAGCTGGTCCACTTCGGAGCAGTCTCGAAAAGGCAACACTTTGCCACAAGTCGGGGAAGAGGCCAAAAAGAGCAGGAGCAGGGCCAAGAGCTGGGTGCTGAGAGGCAGCTTAGTGTTTGCTTCATTGAATTCATAAGCGTCTCGAAAAGTAAATCCTAGTGAACTTTAGCAAAAATCCCCCTGCAGCAGAGGATAGAGAGGATAGGGGAAAGAAAAAAATGCAGCCAGGAAAATCTCAGAGATAAAAAAGCTAAGGGGTAAACCGAGGATTTTCCGTCCTCAAACTCTGCTCGTCTCCCATCCTGCGGGTCGTCAAAAGTCAATTAACTGCAACACTTGCAACACAACTTCAACTAATTAGCGTGATGCTGCCTCAGGTGAGGAGGTGGCTGGTAAAGAGGAGGAGAGAAAAGATACACCTACATACATATTTACAGCGTACACCTCATCAGAGACCCCTCGGGACCTAACAAAACACACACAAAAAATGTGTAGAATGCTTTTGGGCTTGCGGTAAATAAGAATGCACTTAACGTCGGGTTTTTGATGAGGAGGATGTGCAAGATGACGGCACGAAATGGGGGCTGTACACGGTGGCTGTTGTTTTTTGGGAGTGACTTTTACAAGAGAGTAAAGTGTGTCAGGTTAATTCGGGTTAGTTGGGGTGAGGCCAATAGGAAATGCTTACCAAGAAGCATCAACTATGATTATGAGAATATTGCCACCTAAAAAGGTTACTTAGCCTTTATATCAGCGACTTAAAATGGATTCTAATGATGTTCTTATAATGTAATAAGTAAATCAAATTCTGTAATTTATTACAAAGAATCTGTATTTACATATCAAATAAATACTATAATAACCTACATACTTATCAAAATAATAGCTCATGAAAGCAACATATGTTTTAATACATTTTACTACAACCTGTAGTTCAGCGCTTGAAATATATATTATGTTATAAATTATGGTAACATTTTGATAAGAGTTAATAGTGTCACCATGATAAGAGCGTTATTAAACTAACATGTATTCAGTGGGGGATTTAATCTGCGCACAAATACTACACATTAATAATACTGAATGATTTATTATTAAGCTATCTAACGTTGATAGCTGTGGTTTAATAAGGCTGGAATCATGGGGGGTGTAGAGAGAGAGTCCCCTGCTGTGCTTCAGCTATTTCTTCTCCTGCTAAATATAGTTTTTTAAAAATATCTCGCTTCCCTGCTTTCGCAACATTATTATCAGTCCATAAACCACTCCCACACTTAGCTTGGTTCTTGAGGTTCGGTTCGATTTGGCTTCTCTGTGGCCCATCCTCAACATCTTCATCATCATCTTCATCAGCGCCGTTTAATTAGGGTGTCGCTTGTACCGCCTCGGGTTTTATCTTATCAATTCCCTTGGAGACACATTCGCGACAAGATGAGATATCGAATATCGGTATGATGATAAACACCAGGCACCTGGAGCCAGCATCGAATGCATCTCCATTTCGACTTGAACTCTCGCTTGGAGTGGATGTAAAGTAAAAGGTGAATTTTCGCCCCTATGAAGCTTACAACCAGGATGGTTGAAGTGTGGAAGCGATTCCTGGCCATGATGTCGCTGCCAGATTTGCTGGGTGAGTTGAGTTAGCTTTAATTTCTCGAAATATATGCAACTATATAATATACCATGTAATTCTGCCTCAGTCTTGGGCTGCTTACAGGCCAGCGGCTTCTCCTTGGGTTATTACACAAAGTCTGCCTTTGTGTATGACAACCTGTGGCCCCATTGGTACGCCTTGGTTGGTGGCATCGTCTCCTTAGCCCTGGCCTTGGGTTGGACCCTCAGGAAGCACAAGAAACAGCAGTACAGCTACGATCACTACTATATCATTTTCTACGGACTGCTTTGCTCGCTGATGGGGAGTTGCTTCATGCTCACCAAACAACTAGGTGAGTCACCACCAATGAATGGAGTTCCCGCTGAACTGATTACCTTTCACAAGTGATAGATAACGTATTTAGGGTATTACCAGCTTTGTTAATGGGCTAATTGATAGCATGATTATTGAATTATTGATATCTTATGGCCTTTGGAAACCTATGTACAATAATCTTCCTCTTTCGGCTAATCCTCCAGGTGTTAGCTACTACTTCAGCTTCGTGGGATTGAGTGTCCAGTACTTGGCCGGATTCAGCTATGTGAGCCTACGGTGTGATGCCTCCGGCTCGAGACCCTCAAGGATCGCGCTGGCCAACTCCCTATATGCGGGTGGAATGTCCACGGGATTTCTGCTGTTCAACGAGATGGAACCACAGCGGTGCGGACTGATTGCGTTGGGCATTAACCTGCTGCTACTATGCCTGGTCTGTCTCAACGAACTGCTGCACCACACGGGCTGCATTAACTACAAGGAATCTCGGGATCTGGTGTTTAATCTACTTAACGAGGAGCGGATGGTCTTCCTGCCGCGGCAAGCAATTCTAGCCCAATTTGTTGGAAGAACGGACTACACGCTGAGGGCTAGCAGGCAGTGGCTGGTTCTGCTCCTGGGCGGATCATTGGTGTATCTCCAGAAGAGCTGCCTGCTGTACTCGCCCACCTACATGCAGCTGATGTGGAGCTCCACGGTGGGATATCTCCAGAGAACTCAACTCTTTATACCCTTTGTGCTGTACGCCGGCGGTACCAGCTTGGCAGCCCTGCTCCTAATGAGATACAGCCCCAAGTTGGTGTACCTACTCTTTGGATTCATTCAGATGACGTTGATAGTGGCCCTGCTGTGCATCTATAGTGAGGAGCAATCGGAGCATTGTTTTCTGTTCCTATGCCTCATATACATCACCGTGGGAGTGCTGTCCAGTCAGGGAATACACTGGCTACTCGAGTGCTCACCCTTCCTCTACACAGAGCTGGCCTTGGCTACGGGTTTCATCCTACAGCTGGTCGTCCTGGAGAGCTGCAAGTATGAAACGTATGCCACGGACATTTGGATAGCCCTGCTTGTTGGCAGTATTGTTACCCTGGTGCTCACCGCCCTGGCCATTGCGGTGGTGCAGTGGCTCCAGCCGCACTCCACCAGCTTGGTGGATGTGCGGAACCGCCTGCTGGGCATCCGGCGACAGCCGCCATCACCCGAGCAGACGCAGTTCTGGCAAACCAACCAGTTTCTGGCCCACAACAAGCCAGCCCACCAGCTGCAGTCCGTTCAGCTGGGCAAGAGTCGGGTGTTCCAGCAGTACCCGATCACTGGCAGCGACATCATCACCGACAATCCCAAGGCCGACCCAAAGTTCTGATAATAAAGTGTTGCACTTTAAACTCGCTCTTGTTTCTGGTCCATCAAGCCGAATCATTACTCACTCGTGAAATTGTCAATGGGTTTACTCTGTTATTTATCTTCATTGCTGGTTATTACACAGAAACATTAGAATTATCACGGGTATACGAAATAAATACGAACACATTTCGCCAAAGGGATTTGGCTGCCCTTTGTAATTTGGTAGTTTCAAAATTGTAGAAATTTTTATTTTTATAATTTTATTCTTTCTAAAATGTAGATTTCTTGAAATTCTGAATTTTTAATATTTTGTTGAAATGTTGAATTGTTTGTTGTTGAATTGTTGAAGTGTTGAATAATTGAATTTCGGACTTTTACAATTACTATTTGCACAATTATTGGCTTGAATAATTGTTGAATTGAACAACTGTTCAATTTTTGAACCGGTAAATAGTTAAATATTTAAATATTTAAATTATTAAATTATTAAACTTTTGTCTTGTTGAATGCTTGATATGTTGTTGTTGAATATGCTTTGGTGTTGTTGAATTTCAGATTCCGACATATATTATTCTTCTCTTTTCAGAGTAATAATTATTCATAGTGTAGTTTTATCTAATGTCTTTTCTTTTGGGAAATTTCAAACGAAAACCACAAATACACTTAATTCCCCTTTCAAGCAACAATGTTAATCAAATGCCCTTTCCGGAGAGAGCATTGAAAATGAAATCCCATCTTGCAAATGCTCTTAATTCCCCCTGGAAACTAATTTCCATACAAGGCTTACTTTTTACCATTTTCCATATAAAATTCAGGCGCTGCAGCTGAGCTTAGAAATCTACTGTTGCCTTGTAATAAGCCTTTCACAGAGATTATTAATTATTTATGAGCCGGAATTATGATTGGCACAAGTTGAAAGAAATTAAATCTTGCCGGGAAAAGTCGAAGAGTAAGAGGAAGTAAAAACTTTGAGCTGATGCTGGCTGCTGGGCAACGTTCGTTAATGATTTTTATTGATTTTTAAGCAAATTAAATTGTGCGTTAACCGCAAACTGAATTTATCATAAAGTCGCTTTATCAGTCGACTTGTGCTCCTCGCCTCTTAGTTCGCTTGGCTTCTCCCGGCGGCGGCCTGCAGCCTTCAGACAGAATTTTTATTGCCAAAACATTAAACATTTATATCCGCTATCAATTTCGTAACGACGGGAAGAGCGTAATCGCATCTCGGCTGTTGCTGGGTGAAATTTTTCGGGTTCTACCTAATTTAATTTACGTAGAAAGTCGGATCAGGAGCAGGAGCAGGAGTAGGAGTCAGAGCCTGGGCCGCAACGTGCAATGGCAATAAAAGCGTTAAATTTGTTTATTTTTTCTAACCCTGGCAGGTCCACAGGGGATCCTGCCCGCAGCGCAGGACTTCCCTTTTTTTTTGAGCATTTGCCATTGGGTCTCGGTCTCGGTTCGATTTCAGTGTGTTTTTTCATCCGCTCTCCCACCGGCTCTGCTGTTTAGAGTGGAGCATACCTTCCGGCGCCCGCTGGAAATTCTCCCACACGCTGTATACACAGGATATAACCGCCTCCTCTGTTCCGCCCCTCTGCCTCCGCATCCGCGCTCTTTTGTTTTTGCCTACCCATTGTTTTTAAGTGGATGCCGGCGCACATCCTTTGTGGCATCAGCAACGGCAGCGAATAGGGCCACCAGTTCCAGTTTGTCGAACCGATCCCCTTATCACTAATGAAGTGGCCAATGAACTGTAGCCCAAAAGATTAAAGCGAAATTAAATGGCTAACCGAAAATTGATTGATCGAAAAAGGTGCGCAACGCAACCCAAAAAAGCACACGAGTCGAACGGGCGAGTAAATAAATGAGAAAAATTATTTAAACCGATTTAGGTTGTGGCCAGTCCTCTCAATATGTTGTGCGGTTTGGGGTATACAAAAATAAAATAAAAGAGGAATGACTCTTTTTCAATGGGACAAATTTACTACAGTTTCCAGTAGGCAAACACTATAAAAAATTAGTAGTTTTTGCTATGGAAAATTCGGTTGATTATGGCTTAAATTTTTGCACAAGTTGCTATACATAAATAAATTTAATTAAATTGGTGTCCTACCTCGAACATGATTTTTTTAGCACTTCTTAAAAAGTCAACACATAAAATGAGTTATTTAGGGATATATTTTACAATATCAGTTTAAAGTTTACAGTTTCCCTCTATTTTTTGTTGACCAAAAACGGCTTGAATGAAGCATCACATAGGCATAACGAAATCGAATATTATTTTCCTGATCGCGCTGCTAACTCAGTCTCAGAGATGCTGGCAGCAGCTATAGGTTGCTTTTTCTCTTCCTCCGCTTCACATTCTCTGAGTCCTCCACGGCGAGCTTAAATTCCTTGACCACCTCCGGCAGAGCCTCATCCTGCTCGTTACCCACCGTCCAGGTCTCCAGATGCGGGGGCCTGTGGCGCATAATGAACGGATTTATGATGGCAGCCACTCCGACGGCATTGTTTAGGTGAACGTGATGGGTTCCCGGCACCTCGTGCAGCTCAAAGTGTGGATTGTTCTCCCGCAGAATCCCAATGACCTCGTCGCTCTGCTCGTCTATAAAATTTGACTCGGAACCCTTGATCACGCAGTAGGGAACATTCCGGATAGTCCTGGCCAGTTCAGCGGCAAAGGGCGGACTCGTGTGGAACTCTGTGTAGTATTTGCAGCGACCGTCGCGCGAAAAGAAGAACTTGGCCGGGAACTTGGTGGATCGACTGATATTACGCTCCAGTATATGATGGCAGTTCTCCAATTCCACCGAGTACTCCGAGCCCTTGTGCAGGACCTGCTCCAGCTCGGCATAGGTATATGCAGGTGGCTCCTGACGCTTGGCATTTGCGAACCGCTCGTCCTCCACCATATAGCCCTCGATGTTGGTGCGCAGGTAATCGATCTGTGAGGCGGGCTTCCGATACCGAGTCTTCACAATATCAATGCTCACCAGCAGGTCGGTGCGGTGAGGATACAGGGAGGCAAATATGAAGCACAACATGGCGCTCATCGAGTGAGCCATCAGGGACACCTTCTGCCAGCCGTACTCCTCCATCACGCGCAGGATCACGCACAGGTAGTCCACAAAGTGGTACGCAATGCCCTCGGGCAGCTTCGAGGAGTATCCGTGGCCGGGCAGGTCGATGCACAGGACACCCAGATGCTTGGGCAACAGCGGTAGCAACTTGTCCCACGTGCCCAGGTTGTCCAGCCAGCCGTGCAGCGCCAGGATGGGTCGCACCTGACGGTTGCCATACCACCTGCCCACCACATAACCCCACGGCATGTCGATGCGGACATCCATTGGCTCCTGAAAAGGCACGGAGAGAAATATATTGTGATTAAAGCTTGGGATTTTCTTTGAAAAGTTTTGTAATTTTAATTTAAAGCAGACTTATTTAATTAGAAATTTATTTCAAATGCGTTTGCTATTGAAATAGGATTGAAAATATAGAATAGACATTTTTTCTGTGTAGCAAACGGGTGGCAAAGAGTTTTAGGAAAGCGATAGAGTTGGTTTAGCGAACTGGCACACGGGTTTGTCCTTCTTGTTAGCTGTTAATTGCCAGTGGGCAACTTGGTAGCAGCTCTCGGCCTCCTGCCAGTCAATTTGTTCGGGTTGTTGGGCCTGGCAATGGCAGAAATGGTATGAAAATGTACCTCTGGCATTTACCAAAGTCTATTTACGCATGGCTTTTGCACAAATTTATAAACGATGCTTTAATGTACTCTTAAGTATTTGAAGTTTATAGTTTATACTATAAAATAAGTAACCCTACGTCTTCATGGGCTTTAATGCCTTGCACCTCAACCTCTATAAAGCATAGCTCATTAGCGATGACACTGAAATATGCACATGCTTTCCTTTCCGGAGAGGCTCGTGTCACACCATTTATCTCCCAGTATGCGTATGCGTACAACCCATTCCCATCTCCATTCCCACTCCCTGGTCTCAAATACAAAATACAACTCCGGACTCTGAACGTTTTGATCAATTGGTTTGTATGAAAAAGCTGAAGCGTTTGACAACTGAGCGAGTTTTTCGGGCCCCGGGAGCAGGTGTCAATTGATGGACAGCACGCAGGCCCCTGCAGCGGCACAAGCTCCTGTCCGGGCGACAATTTATCATCTAGTTTTTCCATTGTTTTCGGTCCAATCGATAAGCGATTGTGTGTCTCTTCCCTGCCTGTCTGTGGGAAATCCACTGCGATTGAGTGATGCTGCTGCTGCTGCTGCTGCACATGCAAAGTCCAAAAAGTTTCAACAAATGGATTTTGCCGCCGCAGAAAAAAACTTTTTAAGGCTTGCTCCGCTTGAAAATTAGCACCCGAAAACAACACTTTCAAGTGCGACGAAATATTTAAGTGCTGAAAGTGCAAACTTTTACGGATCTGAAGCTGAAGGAAATGACACTTTGATGAACTTCTAATGAGCTCTATAATCGACGGAGACAATATTTTTTTAAGGAGGAAGGAAGGTTCTTATAGCGTATATACAACTAATCCATCAAACAGCCTTCTGGAACTACCTTTTCATATGTTTCTGACTGATACTTTATCTCTTATGCTAAGATCGAGTTCTTTTGATACAGCACTTTGTGCTTGTTGGCTCATTTTAAGTGGTAGTAACGCCTACTTAAACCATCTAAAAAAAATAATAATAAAAACACATTCCACCGGTAGCTGATGCCTCCAAGTAGACATTGACTTTGATTCCGCTATTACGGCAATCTTATCAGCTTTGGAGAGTCCAAAGTGATAAGAGTGCAATTCCGTTCAAAGGTAAAAAACACAGACGTTCCGCTAGATTTTCATGAGAAATCTACACGTATTAAGGCCGATAAACGCGCGGAATCGCATCGTATAAAATTTAATAACCTTTCATGGCTTACACTCGACGACCCTCGTTTGGAGCCATATAATTACCTGGTCATGTTGTTCGCTTTGTTTGCTGTCGCCACCAACCGCTGATTCTGATTTCGATGTCATTGTGGATGGCTGGCAAGTGACACAATCTCCCAACTAAATCCGACACACGCGTGTCGGAAAATACTACTATATAATAACGACGTGTGCGGGAAAACTTTTCTATTTCTGTGTTAATAATAACTAAATTAAATCAAGACTAGGGCGGCAGAGAAGTGGTCGCGAGCAGCGCGTAAACAAAACTAAAGCGTGTTCCGCCACAGACGGCGATTAAATGCCACTCACCGTTAAAGTGAGACTGAACTTTAATCAGGCATTACAAAAGCAAATATCGGGAGAAGGTGCTATAGTAAGAGAGCTGGGGCCAAAGAGAATATACTCTGTGTACATAGAAGAGCGCCAACTTGAGCCGATCAAGCGAGAGCTTTTTGCTTAGTCATTAGCTAGTGCCATGAAGAGTGAGGGAAAAGCTTTAACTTGCTCCGAGAACATGAATAGATAAATAAATAACCAAAGTAACAACAAAACCCACCTCTCAAAAGGTCAAAGTACAAAAATACCCCAATGAATAAGTAAATAAATTTATAAAACCCTACAATTATCATTATAATATGTTACTTTCATAACAAAACAAGGCAAACTGCAAATGATATGCCAATAAAGTCAAATTGTTGAGTTGAAAAACATTAAAATACACATACAATGCGCTCACGTGTTTTCACATACACAAAGTAATGCATTCAGTCGGAGAAAATCTCATGTTTACGCAGATAAACATAAATATTTATAGAATTCATTCGGTTTCCCAAAAGTGAGCATCAAATAATTGATGCAAATATGCAAACCTCATAATGCCAAAGCCAGAAAATAAAATACTCTTCAGTTTATTGCTTTTCGATCAAACTCCAGAGATAGGTAAGCCAGCAAAAATGCGAATTTCTATATTTTATTATTAATTTTTATGAGATTTGCGCAAAACAACAGTCAAGAGCTGTACACACGAAACATAAAAGGAATAAATTCAATTTTTGTGAGCGCTTTTTTATGCAAACCCCCGCAATCGGTTTAAAAATATTAATAAACGAAGAAATCAATGAATATTTATTTAGCTCTCGTGGCGTCCGACCTCCGGAGTTCTACATCAAATGTTGGTTGGTTTTTTGGGATAACACTGACCAAACATATTCAAAAATCCGCCGCTGTCGACAAGAGTTTACACAATAAATGTGTTTAGTTTCGTTTCGTGTTCTTTTTTTTTATGCGCTAAATGGAAAAATATTTGAAAAAATCTTTTCTAGCCGCTGGCTCAAATCATAAATCTTCATGGAGTGCAAATTGAATGTATCGGGCGACCACCGGCGATAGTTGCTCCCCTGCGCCATAAATAACGAATTGGAATCATAAATCTGGTTCGGGAAAGCTTTTTTAATTTCCAATGCAATTAAAGCGGGAAAAGGCCAGGCTCAGGCTGTGGATTTAGAGTTCGAATTCGCTGGGGAAGTGAAAGGAACCAGTCATTTAATCAAATGCATCTGCTGCTCGCCCTGGCCAAGTCGCGAAATCCTATTAGCACCTTACTCTGGGCTGTTCGACATTTCGGTGGCCGCTGCGAAATCAAATTACGATGCATGTGGCTGGTGGGGTCACAGTTCACCTGCTACCACCGGGGATTGGGGTGCCATTCCACCTCCTTCACCAATGACATTCGAATTGCATTGGCGAATGCAGGCGCGTCCAGTCAACCAAACTTGGCTAATGACCCGATGGCAACCCCCTCTGACCAAAATGTAAGGCAGGGCCCAATGTGGCTATGTGGCTGTAAATTATGGTAGTACGTTAATCTCTCAAGCAAGTTTTAAATTTAATAAAAATCAAGTCATTATATTGAATGTATTACTAGCAAAATTATTATTTTTATGGTCTGAATATAAAAAGTTAAGCAAGAAAGAGACACCGCATTCTTCATCTGTATATTTTTCTGAACGTCTTCCAACTTTTTCCTTTTTTAAAAATTTGGCTTTAAAATTATTGTTTTAAATTATCTTTTAGGTTTTAAATCTTAATTATTTGTTTATTTGACTCCCTGAAGAACCTCTTCCGTCCAGTTAAATTTGAATTTTGAAATTCGGTTCAGAGCTGGCGTCGAACTCAGAGCTGGGGTCGAAGTTGACGGAGCGGAATGAAAGGTGCGGTGACAGCGTTCGTTACAGAATCATTTGCACGCCTCGCTTGACGGCAGATTTACACTTGGTATTTTTCTGGATTTATGCCAAAGCAAAACCAAGCAAAGCAGCCAGCCATCCAGCCCCGCCCATACGCCCATCAGCGACGTGTCTCGCCCTAATATTGTTGCTAGGTGTAAAATGCAAAGTAATGGGCTTGAATGCGCCTGCTAAGGAGGCCAACAACAAGGCAGGAAGGCAGGAACCCATGAAGGCAGACCCAACAGACAGGCGGGCAGGCAGGCTGGCATTCGAGGGGAGTCCCATTTCGGACAAAAGGAGCCTGTCAAATACCCTTTAATTGGAGTTGGAAGTCTGCTGGTTCATCAGTTGAATATCCAGAACTTACCTGGTCTTAGTTACTGACTTAATCTGTTGACTATATCTATACAATTAGTACTGATGTTAATCCTACTAATTGGCCATAAATAGAGAATGTGTACGTCGTGTTCGGAGGAAGCCCATCATCATCATCATCGTGCTGCTTCTGCTAGGCGGGTTTTCTGGGCTCCTGTTTCTGGTCTCTGGTTTCTGGTACCCTTTTGTCTGGCACTCAACTGAAAAGCTTTTGTCGGCGCATGGAAATTTGACGGAAATTGTTTGGTCTGATAGATGCAGATGCGGCTGCAGTTTCTTCTTCTGGGCGGCTCCTGATGATCCCTCTGCTGCCTTCCGTCTGTAGCTGCAAAGCTGTGTGTACCTTTGCCTAATGGTCTCATTTCGCTCCGCTTTTCCACAGTTGGTTGTGTGTCAATCCTTCAGCTAAGTAAGCAGACAGTTTTCAGCATTATGGTCAGTTCAAAGACCATAAACTGGCCCGTTTTCCCAGACCCAGACCCAGACTCAACGGTGTTGTCTAACCGAATGAAAATGGCAATTTCAATAGAACTTAAACTTAATTCTTGCAATTGTTGTTGCTGCTGCTAAGGGGGGCTTGGAAAGAGGCAGCTGAGATTACGCCAAGCGAAATAAATGCAAATCGCATTAGAATAAATTTTGCTGGCTGCTTTCTGGCAGCGTGACTGCCACTGCAGCATAATGTCCTTAAAATGGCCAACCAGACGAAGCTCCTCGAGCTGCAAACTTTGGCGACGAAAGGTAGCCCAGAAGATAGTCAAAAGGCAGGTTCACTCTGAGAAAAATTAGGTTTAAGCGAGAAGTTTAAAACCTAAGAAAATATTTATTAAAAATTAACCACTTTTATAATTATTTACTAATGAAATTTATCATTTCTAGCCTAAATTTAATGTATTCCTTATGTTCTTCCCGTTAAAATAAATTGTTCCTTCAAGTGTAAGTCATCTCCAAAAAGAGAATCATTAGGTTGAAGGAGCAGGGACCTCTCCTCGCCCAACACAATCAAAATCAAGTTGAACGTTGAACTTTTTAATGCATAATTTATGGTCAACGCCGTTGGCCCGTTTAACTGGCGAAACAAACGGCCAAAACGGACACACACAGGTTAAAGCCGAGCTTTTTTGTTGATTTTACCTTGGTAAAATTTTGTATGTTCTGCTCGGAAAATCAGTTAAAACAATGAGCGTTTAAATCCAGCGGTGGAATGCAGATCTGTGTGGCACATCATAAATATTTATGAAACGTCTTTTTGGCCAAGGCACGTACCCCAGTGGAAGGCACCTCATGTCGAATGGCCGAGCAATTTATTGGGGGATTCAGCGCAAAATCATCTTTAATGCCAGCACATGCGGCACATATAAATCTATATGGAAGAGAAATATTTATTTTCAATTGATTTGTGGGGAAATACGAGCATGGGAGGTAAATGCGTCTACAATAAGGTAACATTAATTTATGATGGGTCAAGTACGTGCTTAGTCCTTTATGATTTGTATTTAATATTTTTACGTGGCTTCTCTGATAGAAAACTGAAGACTGGGTAGCTGCTCTTATCACACTTTCTGGACTCTCGAAATAACAATTTTGGTTTTAATTGAGCAATTTATTCACCCTTTAGTTGAGATATTTTTATGAAGCAAAATTATCTCGCCATCTGTCGTTATGCTGGCAAAACTTTCCAACTCTCTGTTTGCGTGTTTCGCTGCCACAAAGTAGAAATTGCGAGCCCCAGGATCTCCGCCCCCGATCTCCGTCGAGTCACAACTATCAATTAAACTAATTAGCTTGATTTCCCGGCAGAGTTGTGCAACCGAGGGACACGCCCAAAACTTTCGCCTGGCCGCTGTGCGATGGCTTGGCTTTGGCTCGGTTTGCCTCGGTTTGGGGTTTTGGTTGGAAAATTCAATCAGCGCGTGCAGAAAAACGCAATCAAATGATTAAGTCAACAAATGAAGGCAAATTGCTGGGGCGCATCAGCTGGTGCAGCAGTTGGCGGACATTTGGGATGCTGGAAAAATCGAAGCAAGAAAGCAAAAAGTCGCCAATGAGCTTGTTCGTAGCGAGGTCTTCTTCAAAACTTTGCTGGGCTTTCCTTCAGGGGGATATCTTTTTGTTCCTATTTTTCCGCCTTCTGTCCAAATGGAACAGGAAGCAGAGCGAATTTTAAACAGGTGAAAAAGCGCAGGAAAAACTTTGGTGTTCCTAATGAGTTCGCGGTGTTCTTGGACCATTGATTAAATCGAGGATGCTGTCGGAGCTTTTTAGCGGCACCTCTTCCTGAAACATATTTTAGTCATTTTTATGGCCAGTTTTTCTCTCGAATATTTGCTCCCTCTGGTCCCCATTCAAATTCAATTGACTGCAGAAGCTCCTTCTTCATGGCTGGGGCGTGGCACGTGCCACACATAGCCTATATATATATCTATATCTATATCTATGAGTGAGTGTGGAATGGGTGTATGCATCATCCTACCAGCATATTTATTCCTTCTCTTATTTTTTTTGGGGCGATTGCCTGGCAGGAAATTTATTTATATTCAATTTGTGAATTTATGCCACTTTTTTTTGCAGCAGCAAGAGCGACAATGCCGGGGGAAATTCAGTTTGCTGCAGATGCATCAATTGGATGGGAAAGGATGCAGGCTGTGCACCAGGCGAAATATTCCTGGGGATTGCTTTTTGGGGGAAAGCCTTTGGAAAGTGTTTAAGGGAGCTTAAGGCAGCAGGGGATGGACTTTCCTAAGAGGATTGCCAAAAGGTCTTAAAGAGAAGTCAGGCTAAAATGACAGACTAAGAGCATATTGAAATCCTTATTATGTTGTGAGCTTTGCTTATTGTTAAGCCATTGGGCAAGCTTGGGTTTATTAAATACCTTATTGGGAAGCAACATTTATAAAGTAACTAAACGAAAAGTGAAGTGGCAGAATTTATTAAGCGAAAATTAGAACTTAGACTTCTTTATAATTATCTAAAAAAATAAGGCAAGATATAAGGATCCGTTTTGAGTTTTTATGATGCTTAGTAAGACTTGATTAATGGTTTATAAATATTTATGAATATTCCTAAACGGAAACCTTCTTACTAAGAATATTATATTTAAAAAATACCTAGTTTCTGTTTGCCTTGGAATTTCCCTTAATGCGAAAAACTAACCATAAACTGCTAATTTTCCCCCGAGCCACTCTTGGATTTAGCCATTTCTCGCAGTGCCTCTTCAGGCTCTTGAGCCTTTGTTGGCTGCTTGCTCAGACTTGCCGTTCTGTGGAAGGAAACTTAATGCTGCATTTACGGCTACTGATGCATTTACTGTCTGCTGCTGCCTGTCACTGTCCGTCGATAAGGTCGATTTCGAGTGGAATATTTTCCGCAAAATCATAAACACATTTGGCCAGCAACTGATTACCTAATCTGAAGGACTAGACCTTACCCAGCTAGGTACCGCGTTACCTGGTTACACCCAAAGGTACAGTTACAGTTGGCCAAGGAAAACCAGGGGGTATAGGCTACCTAAGCTAGGAAAAGGGTACTCAGGCCCAGGTACAGGTAGTGGAGGGAGGTATCCCGCCGCGCTATATAAGGTGATCGCTGGATGGACATCCTTCATTCCGTCGATGTTCTTCCACAGCGATAGTCAGCCCTGAATCGTCGCCCGTCGAGAGTGTGAGTTTTGCTTCTGTGATAGCTAGACCCAGTGCCAAGTGTGCTCAGGAACGATGTTATTCCTGGCGCCGCGCAAACATTTGTTTGCCACCAACCTGATCATCCTCGTAATGATCTACGTGATGCGCAAGTGCCTGCAGCTCTTCTGCATCATCGAGAACGGTGCCGTCCACCCTGAGGAGAAGGAGGAGGACCAGGGGCAACATGAGCTTATCAAGGAGCGTCGTCGCCGCCGAGGTGGCTTCAAGATCATCCCCGACGCCATGCACCAGAGCATGCACGGTTTTGGCTACGGCGAGGGTCACTACCAGATCTTCGTGGAGAAGAAGGAGCGCAATTTGCCCACCAAATCTCGCCTCAACGCGGCCACAGCCGAAGTCAAGCTGAATCCCAATTAGGTGATTTTCTTGGCATCAAAAGAAAATCACTGACATCCCGCCGGATGTCAAGGACAATGAGCCAATTGAGCCAGCGATAAAAAATATCCTCCTCCTTAAACCCCAAATGAAACCCCCATGCAAATCCAAGTCTTCTTCAATAGTTTTTAAATAAATAATTAATTGTATGTCTAAAGAACTTCCCCTTTTTGTAACCCACAAAAGCGCATTTTGGCCATTAATAAAAAAAGCATAAAAATAGGTCCGTTTTTTGATTTGCAGAATTCTTTTCGAAGAAGAATAATATTATTTCACCAGAAAAATTTATTTTTCCTAAGCTTTAAAATAAGATTTCTTTTCCTTCTTAGAAATCAACAATTGAAAAATTGTTTTTCTGTTCTCTTGCCTCGATTTGACCCATTTGATTTCGTATGAATATTTTCCTATTTTTATAACCAAACAAAATCCTATTAAGTGAAAATAATACTTCCCTTGTCCTCGTTTTGATTGATTCTGCCTCTGCCATAGGCCGTGAAAATGCCACGTGAACTGCAACTTTTCCGCTTACTTGGATTTCCCACTTGGACTTGCTTCCATGAGAGGCAGAAACAGATTTCATGCCGCTTGAAAAATTATCTCTCTGTGATCGCGTGGGTGTTGCAGCAACATTAAATGGCGCAAATTTATCACAAAGTAGAGCTGAACGCACATGGAACTCTGGAAATCCTGGGGGAGGAAGATGTGATGCAGAGTGCCAGAGGCAGAAGCTGCGGCAACAACAATGCCAGGCAATATGCTTTCAGTAATTTGCAAATACTCTTGCCGAATAAAAGAACAAATGTGTTGGGGTATATGGATTATTAGAGCGTGATATTTATGGGGAATCAATATTAGGATAAGGTTATTACAATTTGGCTTTAAATGTAAAGAAATGCTTATACATTTTACACCTTTGTTTTTATAACTCTGAACACATTTAACTATATTTGTTTTGAACTATAAGTACGAGTATTCGTATTTGCTTATCCAATTCTATAATTTTTCTGTTGCCTGCATTTCAATGTGTGTCATCAAAAATATCCTTATGTTATCTCATCTGCAACTTAATAATTTTTAAAGTTCTTAAGGTTTTATAAAATATTAACTCATATTTCCAATTTATTTTTATTAATTTCTTAACTTTTACCCAAGATTACCAGGATTTTCTAGGTTTATCTCTAGATTTTATCGTTTTCCCTTTGTGTTAGAGCATTTCCAGGTCGCCGCTAATGCTGACCCACTTCCATTGTTCGGCATTGGCCAAGATAAGGAAGACGGAACTGGCAGAGCTCTCTCTTGGCTTGAGCGCAGCAATTGTTAGTAAATCTATCATCATCATGTTCTTAAGCACGTGTCGCTGTCCCTTTTGCGCCCTAAACCCTGTCTCTTTCTTTTCCTATGTTTTTCTCTTTCTTTTCCTATCTCTATAGTACATAGTAACTCTGTGTGTCTGTGTGTGTGAAGAGTGTGCAATATTTTCTGCATTATAAATGAAGGGAAATTTTTAGTTGTAAGCTGCATCAGCCCTCGAGCTGCATATAAATTATTCCACCAAATCCGAATCCCTTCCCATTCTCGCTCTCCCACCCGCCGCACATGTCGTCATTATAATCGTGATTGTTATTGCTGTAATTCTAATTCCATAACTATGTGGCTGCCATTACGCATACGCCATGTGGAGCAGCCACATCACCCATCCGCCATGCGGAACGTGCAGCGGCAGCTGTTGATGTGTAAAAATGAAATGTCAGTCGGATAAGCGCCCACAGGCATCCTGGCCATAATGAGGTGGCTCTGAGCATCGAGAATAACCCCCTTAAGCCCAATATCGCTGGACTTTATCCCTTTTTTGCTCTATTTGGGTTACTTATATTTTCTTTTTGTGCTGGGATCCGCATAAAACGTTAAGCTCTCATGTAAATCATGTCGCTATTGTTACTCTCATAGTTTTTGTTCGTCTCTGGACTCATTATAATTAACAATTTATAAAGCGTTAATCCACACTCACACGCAAACGCTAACTCCCGTTAGTTCACAAGCACAAGCACGGGTTGTCCAGTAAGGAAAAATGTTGGGTAACTCTAGAAATTTGAGGAGTACTCATAATTTTAGAAGTTTATGATAATAAGAGCACAATAAGAAATAATTAAGAGTTGATTTTATATCTTAGAACATGATTTATGTTGCAATTTCTTTAATGTATATTTTTTTTAAATATATAGGTAGGTTTTTCTCTCAGTCTACAATATCCATTGACTGTAATTTGCCAAGGCAGCCAAAAGAGCATGTTCAGCAACAGCTCTGGCAAAATCCAGACAAACAAACAAGTCTGGGGTAGGGGCTTGGCTGAGTGTGAGTAAGCGGCATCCATTCGCTGGTAAGCAGCTTTCAGCTCTCGTCCTCCTTTTTTTATATCCCTTTGCGACGGCGTCCCTCGCCCCTCGCCCGCACCGCCTAACTGCTTCCACTGGCACGTCGCGCGCATTAAGAAGATGAGCTGCATTTTTCATGCATGTGAAGTTGAGATTGCAGCTGCTCATTTCATTTTGGCCTGGCTTTCAGCAGAAGCTTGGCATCCTCGGCGTATCCCAGTGCGGCTTCATCCGCATCCTGGCAGCGACTCCTTAAGTGAGGAAGGAGGGTGCATCATCATCATCATACCGCCCGCCCGTCCGCCATTCAGCGTCATTTGTATTAATTGCCCAAGCATTTTGCTCTGTGCAATGATACCGAAAATTTGGAGGGGACAGCACCGCAGTTTTACTCGGTTTTCATTTGGCATTTTCCTTAATGCGCCACATAGCTTTCTGTTGGCTTTTCTCGCAGAAATGAGCTCTGGAGAGTTGTTAAAATGAAAATAGAATTTCGGGCACCCCAAAGTCGCTGATAGCTATCGGAAAACTCCGTAAGCCAGAGATTTATGGAGACTTGATTAATTTTGAAATATTTTACTCTTATTTCTTTTGGGTTTTCAAAATTGTTAAGTAATTTCTTGTCTCTTTAAAAATCGAAAATATTCCCATAAATTTCCTTAAAAGTCACGCTTGGCCACTCTGTACTGACAGTTTTTCGCGTCCAGTTTCCGAACAAACAAATTGCCAATTTAGCAGTTTGGCCAACAGTTTGACAGCCACTGGCTCAATGCGGGTTAAGCCGACAACAGACTTTTATGGACGCTCAATTAGTGGCTCAATCGAGGGGGAAAAGAGTCAGAGCCATAGCCCATGCCATGTGCGCGTTCGATTGAATTTTATTGAGTCTTTAATTGATGCCATGCATGTGGCTGGGATTTCGAATTGCAATTGCAGCTGCCCGAAACAATGGTAACCATTCCAGTGGAAATTCCAACGAAACTCATCCGCAATGCAAGGATAATAAGGATAATTAGCAAAGCGGAGGAAGCCCGGCACAGAACGAGGCATGTAAATGATTTACAAAATGACAGGAAATTGCCTACTTCCGACTCCCCCCACCCATACTTCGCCTCGCTGACAATGGCTTGAGGCAGTGACGGCGGCGGAAAAACAAAGGAAACCATTTGAAAACCGCTCAGCACTGCATGGGGCAATTAAGCAAGGCTAATGAAGCGCTGCAAAAAGAATTCTCTGCACAATTTTAAATGCAAAAAAAAAATAACCAAACGATTGCACACAAAATCCAAATAAAGTCCAATTGCAAATGAAAGAAAAAAGCGCAAGCGAATAAATTTTAATCAAATTGCCAATCGAGGCAAAAAGAGGTAGCGATCACCGCATAATAAATAAATATTCGATTTTAAATCAACCCAAATGAAGGACAATAACATGGAGGGAGAAACAAAGGGAAATGAAAATGAAATTCCATGGAATTTTCGAGGGCGGTAAATACAATAAAAATACCCAATTTAAAATGTGCTTAAATATGCATATATATTTATTATTTTAAGCGGATTTCCAAGTCGACAAATGTGTGGCCACAAAAAAACACACACAGAAACCAAAGCCCATTGGCGAGGCTTATAAATAAAGTAATTAAGAATAAATAAAGCATTGTCCACTCCCGGCATTCATCATGTGTCAATAAAGGCCACAAGACATATGGGTTCCTTCCACTTGACATTAAATATTAAAAGTCAATTAAACTGAACTAATTTTGAAAAATATATTACCGCAAATCTATTTTCTAGAGCTTATATATTTATTTTCGGCCTTGGCAAGTTGGCTTCTTGCTTTTGGCTCAGTCGAGTCAATTTTCGCCTGCCAGGCGCCACATTCCTTGCGAGCCATAAACAAATGTTTAGGGACAATGCGCATACGCCGTGTGGTCTGCCGAACTGTTTATTGCACGCAACCACTCAATAAAGTATCGAAAGCCTATAAATTCAGATTCCCTATAATGTAATCACATATAAACGCTTGGACACTGCCATTGAAAAGTATGCAAACAGCACACACACTAGATGACACCAAGCCGGCGTTTTGGTTGCCAAAATTTCGGCTGGCACTGTCATGTCATGGATTTTAGCGTAACTTTCAATTCGTTTCGACTCGTTTCGCTGGATGCAAATAGAAGGCTAGCACTGGGATAGTGCGACTGCCGTGAGGATTCGTTGTGACTGCGCTGACTTGGCTCCTGCCAAATGGGTCAAAGTGGCAGTCAGCCAGGCGGCCAAACCGTTTGCCAAACCGAAAAGCCATTGCACACCAAAACACATACAAGTTGGGAGTGCACTTCGAGAAAATTACAATGTTTTATATAACTTAGTAAAATAAATCAATGTTTAATTGATTTGCTACCAAATTTAGGATTTTAAGCTTGTTTCTGCTATTTATTTAGACAAACATGTGTCATAATCGCTTCAATATATGTATATTTTCCCTAAATATGCCCAATCTTTCCCTCAGTGCTTTTTAGCAAAGTATGCAACAGAAAAAGCTGGTTGAAAGAGCGAAATTGTGCGCGCTAAATTCGAAATCAAACATGAATAAGAAAGGAAGCTAACTTCGGCAAGCCGAAGTTTAAATACCCTTGCAGTAAGTATTTAAAAATTTTGTATATTTAAGGATTACTGTTCTTTTCGCTTTCTTGTGATCTTAGTTGTTGAGTGAAACATGTTGACATCTAAATGTTGCGCAACATCAAATTAAATTAATTGATATAAATATTCCAATTGCAGCTATATGATACAGTAGTCCGATTTTGATAAAATAAAACCGAAATTCAAGAATAATACAAAATGGGCATGTCTCAAATTATATGAAAATACGTTGAAAATTGGCTAAGTAATAATTTTTTTTCTCCAAATTTTCCCATCGTTCCTATGGCAGCTATACGATATAGTCGGCCGATACGCCCCGTTCCGACATATATAGTAGTGAGAGCATATAGAAGACTATCTGCAAAGTTTCATTCA
>JAEIHY010019999.1:0-50707 GCA_018904565.1 Drosophila tsacasi | reverse complement strand
CGAATCCGAATCCGAGCTGGCCATAAAAGACAAGTGTCAATTGAAAGCCAAAACCATGGCTTGTTCGCTGTTTGGCCTGGGCTCAGAGATAAACAAACTGGCAAATGGAAAACTTCAGCTGCAGTTATCGTATAAATTTCCTAGAGGCCCCCCACACAAAGCGCTTAAATCAAGTTAAATGATTTGTCGCCGGAGGCAGCAGGAATTCAATTAGCCATTATTAACCATTCGGCCTCATAAACAACGGCCGGCAACGAGCGGGCCAGCGAGCGAGCCGTGGTAACAATCGTGAAGCTCCGCCGATACAAATTAGACATGGTCAGTCTGGCGGGCTCAGCGAATCACTTCATTGGCCATGGCCATAATTGTCAATTGACTTTCCATTAGCCCGGTCGATCCCCTGGATTCGAGATTCGAGAGATCCCAAATTCGAGAAAGAAAATCATAAGCGCAGAAGGAGGCCAGGCCAGGCGCAACATTTTGGTTTCATTGAAATGCATCGGAGATGACGAGGAACGGCCATGGGATGCGATTTCTCAGCCGAGGAGTTGCATGCTCAAAGTGAAAGACATTCCACTTCCAGGTCGGGCAGCGGAGAAATGCACTACCCAGATCGAAGCTTTCTCGAGGGGATCCGAGGCTCCGTCTGGGCTTTGATTTTTGGGTCTTCGCCTTGGCTCCAGCTTACCAGCTTTGTTAACTGTTTTCGGCCTGTAGTTATGTGTACCCTACGAGCCTGGCTTCGATTCGTATTTGTATTTGCTGGGGGTTTTGGATTTTCGGTTTTTGGTTTTGGGTTTTCGGTTTTGGGTCGTCGCAGTTACTAACTCAGCGAGGGAGAGATCGTGACCGCGTGTTTTAAATGCATAATGACCGTAAAGTAGTTGGTTGGCCAGCCGAGCGGCAGACATACACTCGCATCGGAAAAGGAGCACCGGCGGGGGCCAGGAGGGATGTTTAACAAAATTATGAATTGCTGCATTATATTTTATTAGATTTGTGTTCTTTATGGCTCCAAATTCTGGACGCGCAGTTCGTGCCGCGACCGCCACAAACAGTTATAGCTTTATTTAGTTTTAATAAGGATCGGGTCGCACGGGGTCAACTGTGGAGACAGGCGACGGCCTAGGCAGTTCCGCTCCATCGACTAAATCTTGGGTAAACAGAGTGGGAGGGAGACCAACCTAATATCGAACGCGCCCTTAATGATTCCAATCAACCAGGGCCCAGAGTTACTGTTAATTGCCAGACTCCCAGCCCCATTCCCAGTCCCAGTCACTGTCCCAAACCCAGTCCCAGGCCCAGAGGCACGTCCCAAGGCAATGCAATTTTCAGGGTAAAAGTAGCGCAGGCTTCGGGGCAATGAGGCTATAAGCCAGCGAAAAACACACACACAAAATGTTGGTCAAAAAGTGTGGCCAAGACATGAAAGCTACAACTCTTAACAACTGCAGCAAACGACAGCAATCAGCGGGGCGAAGATGCACCCAGCCAGGTTAGGCCAAGTCGGGCCAGGGCTAGGCGAGGCAGCCGGAGGAGCAGACATGTCGTCAATGCGCCGCTGAAGATCTAGTAAGTCTATACCCGGTACTTTACTACCGCGATCGTGTCTCGTCTCCCACAATCTCGCGGCTGAGACCACGGCGACTGCGCAGCGATTGATCGGCTGCAGTTTATGGACTCATGCAGCCAATTCAAATGCAATTGCAGCTTGCCAGTCGGCAAGACCCAGGGTCTGTGGTCTACGGTCTCGGAGCTGGCATCTCGGGCCTCGGCTCTCGGGTCTCTGGTCTTAGCCAGCGAGACCACGAACTCCACGCCACACACGCCCCCTCAAGAGTTGATCTCGGCTTGCACCGGGAAAAATTAAGGAAACTGCAAGGAATATTTGAGGAATGAAACCTTCAGAAAATGCTCTCTTAATAAGTTGAATTGATTGAAAATTCTTAAAGCCCGTAACTGTTTGTAGAAAAATACATTTTAAGAATTAAGACAAGCCTTGTTCCTTTTTTCCCCGTGTAGCTAGCGACACACACAGCGTTTCGGAAATTGTAAAATTATTTTCATTGCAAGTTCGGCCAAGGCCTGGACATGGTCCATTGGCCGACTGGAGTCGGGCTTGTAAGTAAGCGACATAAACGAGTGTTGTATTAATGTTCATAATGTGGTATCTCGACGTCAATAAACGTCGCCACGGCGAGCAGGGGAAATGGCTGGGATATGGTCGAGCTGAGTCGGCTCAGATCGGCGGAAAACAATTGCGACGTGGAGTTGGACAGCTGGCTGACACGGCCGGAGGAGGAGAGATACTAAGTCAAAATTTCACTTTTCCCTCACCGAACCTAAGCGTGGACTTAATTGCTAACTTAGCCTGGCTAGAGAGACAAAGAAAGGCGCGGTTCACTCTATTTGCATACAAAACATCAATGATTTATTCCGCGTGGAGGCTAATTGTCGAAAAATAAGTATATATATAAGGTGGCTTAAAATATGTAAATTATTCGCTCATGAGCTGGTGTGATTTATTCTTATTATTTGTGTGTGCATTGCGTGTGCTTGTGTTAGACGTGCATGTGTTTCAGTGTGAGTGTGTTTGTAATCCCAAAGTCCAGAGTTTTGTTGCCACGTGCGGATGAGATTAAATTTTGTTTGTTTTTGTGTGCATTGCTTTGTTAAAAAGGAAATAAAAATGTGAAAAGATTAGTTATAAATAAATGGGTGTTTGGAAAACGGAAAACAGTAAATTTTGCTGAAATTATGCGTGTTAAACTTGAAAAGAACATCAACCAAATTTAGGGTTTTCCAATAAGCTGAAAATAAATATTAAAATTCCTTTACCTTGGGTTACGGGATTGTCTTCAAATCTTAATCAGAACGAGTTCATCATTTTAAGAATATCGGACAAATTGATGGTTTAAATAAAAATTTCTTTTGAATTTTTTTAAAGAGAAAATTTTCAATAAATATGATTTTAAAATTGTAATTTACAAACCAATGTAGAATATTTGTAGGATGGAATAGAACAGAATTAACTCTAATTTAGAAACGGAAAACGATTAAATAATTTTAGTTTCTTGGAAGCTCCAAGAAATTAAAACTAGTTAATCAATGCTTTGCTTTTACATAAAATTTAAAATGATAAAATAGTTTTAGTTTCATTCAAAATCTCTGAAACTAAAGCCAATTCATCATTGTTAATTTAGATGTAAATATTTAATTGCAAGTCTTGTATTTAAATTATTTAACACTTCATTTATTATTTAGAAAATCAATTTAAGATTGAAGGTATAAAATAATTAAAAGAAATCTGAAAAACCTGTAAAATAATATTCTATGAAAATACAAACTTTCAAAATTAAGTCAATTTAAACCACAATTTAGTTAGTTTAAACCAAATACTAGTAGGATCTCAGTTGGTAAAACGAGGCAATAAATACAATAATAAGTGCACTTGAAGTTGAGGTTCAAGACTTCAAAGCAAACTTAGTAGGTTGGTTAATCAAAACTAATAAAATATAAAATAAAACAATATTATTATAAAATCGTGTTAGCAAACCAAAATAAAGCAACGAAATAATATTAAAACTAGTCAACAAGCGATAAAGCATTAGTAACAGATAACGAGTAAAAACACAGGCCAGGATTAGATTTTTGTTTAACAGCAACAGCTTTATATATATTCTTATAGTTCTCTTCTCTCCTCCACTATCGGTTCTTGGTATTCGGTTTTTGGCAAAGTTCTCTAGGCGAATCTAAGCAGTTACCACTAGACTAAACTAGACTTAGCGTAAGGCAATAAATAGGTAGATACTAGCAGTAGGCACTAAATTTAAGTACAAGGGCTGACCTCGCGCTATACAGATACACATACGGATACGGATACGGATACATTTACAGGTAAGTACAGGGACGCGACTCTGTGAGATCCTACAACTGCCATCTACTGCCGGCCAGACTATACGGCGAGTACCTGTAGCTGGGGCTGCCGAAGGACGCGCTCCCGCCGCCCGCCGAGTGGGCCAGGGCGTGGGCGTGACCCACTCCCACACCGAAGGGCGTGCTATGGTGGAACATATCGAAGGCCGAGCCGAAGGCGGCGCGCGGCGGCGTCTGGTAGTGGAACATAGCTGCCGCCGCCGCCGCAGCCGAGGGCGTCTGATAGGCTCCACCGGCCAGCGAGGAGGTCGAGGAGGCGGTCGAAACGGAGGTCACTGGGACAGAAGAGGGGGGAGCAGCAGGAGCGGAAGCATGAGCGGATGCCAGCGAAGTACTCAGCGGCGAGGCGGTTAGGTTGCGGGAGGACGAACCGCTTTGCGATTGAGTAGGAAGCGACGCGCCCAGCCCGCTGCTGTTGTTGTGCCCGGAGGAGGCCTCGCCGGCCCCGCCGCCGCTGCTCGGTGGCGTGGCTTGTGCCTGGGCATACAGGCTGGCCAGAAGGTCCACCTCGGAGCCAGAGCCCGAGCCGGAGCCTATTCCGTTGCCATTGCCGGCAGGCTTGAAGGCGCTGCCAGCGGAGGGCACCAACGGAGCAGAAGCAGCAGCCGCAGCGGCAGAGGCAGAAGCCTGGACCTGCTGCAGCTGCTCCGCCTGCTGCACTGCAGCCTCGACGCTGGCCACGCTCTTCATGAACGCCGCCAGATGGAGCGGTGTCTGTTGCGGCGCCTGCGACTCCAGCTCGAGGCGATTGAGCTCATCCAGGTGCTCTCGCACCACGCCCAGAATGTCGTCGTTGGTCGCCGGGGAGCTGCCCTTGCCAAGCAGTGCTGAAACCTTGGTGAGCAGCGCCGGCACATCCTTGTACAGGATGTCCAGCAACTTACCGGTGGTGAATAGCACGATAGCCTTGAGGCAGGAGTATTCCGCGGAGTCGACGTGCAGCGCCTTCAGCTTCTCCACCTGCTCCTGGAAGATGCGGATGTGATCCATGAAGGCCACCACACGGTCGGCGGCCATCGGGGAGGCGTGCAGACCGGCTGCCGCTAGCAGCGGCGCCACATGGAGCGGCATGCTGCACTGGCTGGCGTTCAGCACGAACAGCTCCGACCAGACGAGGCGCAGGAGGGCCACCTGGTCGGTCACCTGCAGCTCCGGGAAGAAGGGGATGTTCTTGGCCCACTCGACCGCCGAGAAGAGCAGCCGCGCAGCCAGCTCGCAGATGTTGTCGATGCCCATGATGTTGTTGGGCTGCATGCACTGGCCGTAGCGCGACGTGGGGTACGGCTCCGCCCGGAGCAGCAGAGAGATGTAGGAACTAAGGTACGAGTGCCCGTTGAAGCCAGCGATGCCCATGGGGTCTCCGTTGGCGATCTGGTACTGGCCGTGCATGCCGGCCAGTCCGGGCTGTGTTGGCGGAACGCGGCCACGCTGGACAGCTGGAAGTAGAAGAAAGACGAACGAAGTTAGTTTGGTTTTGGCAATAACTTAAAGTGTGTAATTCTAAATATTTAATCAATATCTCTTCTGAATAAAATAAACCACTTCTGAGGCTTTCTAAAATCAAATCCTTGGGAAGGAACAGGGGAGTCCCGCTTTTGTTGCGCTTATTTTGACCGCCACATCACACGCGGCACAATGCGAGGCATTCAGATCTGTTGGCAAAGCTGCCACGGCACACAATACCCTGTCCAATCTGGATATCTCTATGTCTGGATATCTACGATCTCTGACGCATCTCCCGGAAGGGTGGGCAGGGGAAGCAACTGCGTTGTTGTCGTTGCCGAGCGTCCTTTGTCGTAAGTCCGAGACATCGTCATAAGATACTTTGCGCCACCCCAGAGGGTACGGAAAGAGCATTTCAACCCCTTTGTGCGTGTTGTCGCAACTGCTTAGATATGCAAATTGAACTAAATACTTTCAGCGCATCTCGCGGATACACACACACACACATGACGTGCATCTCTCGGATACCTCAGCTGCGGACTCTTGGCAAATCTCTAGCTGGCAAGGCAGAGCAAAAGGAAATATTGGACAGGTCTTCGCTGAGAGTGGGGCTGTACATATAAACATTATAATTAACAATGTAAATGCTTAACTGCAGAGCAGCTAAAGCAGCTAAATGGAAAGTGAAAGGCCTTTTGAACTCTCGGGCCCGGAAACGGCATTTCCCGAGACATCGCGACATTGACATGGACGTGGATCGGACAGGGACATGGCTGTGGAAGTGGATGTGGATATGGATATATCCAATATCTGCTGGAAGTTAAGCGCAGCTTGAACACGCTCTCAAGTGTTGGCAGCTAGTGTCATGTGAGCGGGAACTTGAGCACGTGCTGGCGGAGATTCATTCATTAAGCAATCAGCCAAGAGGGCAACTCGGGCCAAGGGCCTGCCACTCCCACTCACTCTCCCGTCCCCGTTCCCATTCCCATTACCATTTCAAAACCCATTCCCTTGGCTGCTGTAATCTCCGCCAGATCTCGAAGTAAAACCACAAGCTTAGGCAGACTCTCCTTTTTGTTTTTCGGTGGCTTCTTCGCTGTTCTTGCGGTCAGACAGTTTTTTCCCAGGCGCATAAATAAAAGGAGCTGGACACTGGCCGGCAGACCGGTTTGCATCATAGATCACCAAGTGCAGGCTACTCCTCATCCCCCTGCACTATTACGCAAATGTATTGTGTAAATAAGTGTCGCCGTCCCGCTTTCTCCTCCGGCTGGACACTGGTCAACTGGTTGCAACCCCCGGCTTAATTGCTCCGCTAGGGCAATAAACAAACACCTTCGGAGCCGGGACAGAAAGGGATTTCCGGATATGTCCATTGTGCGGACTGACCAAAAGCACCATCGCCTTGGCTTTCATTCCAAAAGACGTTACGCTCCGGCCTGCCAGCTTGTTTCAGGTAGAGATCTGCCAGGTAGTACCAGTCCCAGTCCCTGTCCCAGTACCAGTTCCAGTTCCCGGTCCACTCCAGCTGCAGCACAACGAGCTGCGATCAATAATAACGTCTGTGCAGTTTAGCTATTGCCTTTGCTTTGTTTCACTCGTGGATTCGAGTTATTGGCCTGGCCCAGGGCTCCGATTGCGTTGGCCAGATTGCGCCAGAGCTCTAGGTGTGCCTAGGATGTGTGCTGCCCGCCAAGGTGTGGAGGTGTAAAAACCTTTGCTGACCCACTTTTCTGGCCGGCAAAGCCAAGTCTCTCCAACTAAGCCTGGCCATTGTCTGCCTCTGCCCCGAAATGCGAAATGCGTTCGAACCAAGCCCCGAACGGAGCGAGTGCAGGTGTTGGTTGCAACCAGTGGAACTCGGAATTCCGGCGGTCAGGGTTCACGAGCAAGGGGTCAACCCCTTCTAATGCCCGGTTCCTAAGTAAGTCCCAGTGAAAATCCCTTCAAAAAATTACAATAAATTTAAAATAATTTAACGCAATTTCACTACCCCTAAAAACTTGTTTTCTCTCCGAAGCTGACCAGTTCCTGGGCTGCCCCACCCCACTTCCCTTGACCAATTGACACTGCAATTTAATTAGAGCGACCCGGAACACTGATTTGATGTTGTTTTTTCAGGTTTTTCGAGGCTTTTTGTGCGCCAAACCCGTACAATTCCCTGACCCAGGGTCGCTCCAGGCACCACCTTTGTCCCGCTTCGCAGCTAAGTACCGTGCCCTCTGCCTCTGCCCAGTAAAAAAGAGGGTAAAACCCAAGGAAACCTCCTATGCAGAATCGAGATTTTCTCACGATTTCTCAGCTTTGATAGCGAGGGACTAGTTTTACGCAGAACTTGTCATTAAAGAAATGTGACTCAACGGCGAGCAGCTCCAGAATGTAGCAAAAGGTGTTGAACTCTTTTGCGTTTACGAGTTCTGGGGCAAGTTCGAGTGCCGCCGAGTGGGGAAATAGTGGAAATAGTGGACTTAATGGGCCCAACAGGTAGATCGGACCTGGGCACAGACTGTGTCATTAGCCGAAAACTTGCCTAGGTAAATTTGAAATGCTCTTTTCACAATCCGTCGCCGGCGACTAAATAAATGTTTATATTCATTTAATTACAAGTGCATTGAGAGGAGGCTGCTGTAGCTGCATTTTAATTGCCCGTAGTCGCCATAAATTAACGTTTTCGTTCTTAACCCAAATCGATGTGTGCACCGCTCGGACAGACATCTGTAGTCCGTAGCTGTTTCCACTGCTGCTGGCTATTAGCATTTTGCGAAAAACCTGTCAATATTAGTGCAAATAATAACAGCTTAGCGGACGGCTAACTGCGGTCTGTCTCTATCTCTGTGTCCGCGCCTCCCTGACGGACGCTAATTGTTTATGCTGACAAGTGTAACTGGCCATTGTGACTGTCAGTCCAGCCAGGCAGTCAGTCAGTCAATCAGTCGGCCAGCGGAGTCAATCAGTCAGTCAGTCGCTGCAGTGGCTGCAGGAAAACGAGTCTCACCCAGGTATGCCAAATATTTGGCTTGGCTTTGCTTACAAATTAGCTACACATTGGGCTGCATTCGATTAACTGATCAACTGCAGCGGCCAGGGACCCGCAGTTTCTCTCAGTGCTGGCCCGCTTTAATTATGGACCAGCGATCGAACAAGTTTGCATCTGATCCCCGGGGTCAATCCGCCTAATTGTCTTCGTCAGAGCAGAGCGATTCTCGTGCGTGGAAGCCGGGGAGGAGCACTTGGCCTGATCCCCGCTGATCCGCTCGATCCGCCCTGGTCGGCGGCCACATTCCCTGGCATAGTTCCTGGCACCCAAATAACTCAACTGATCCGCACCGAACCGCGCGAACCCGATTCGCGATTGTTTCGCCGTCGAACACATTCCTAGCATGTGACATTTAGTCATCGCTGCTGCTCTACTTCCGTTCTTCTGCCGTTGATTTAATTTATTTTGTTTGCCATTGCCTCGGGGTTTGACTTTTAATTGACCCACAGCCCGGCGCACTACGATGGCCGAGTGTCGTTCTAAATACTACATATTTGTTTTTCTGAGTAGGCGAGTGAGTCTTACCTTCGCGTCGCATGCCCATCTTGAGGCACTTCTTCAAGCGGCAGTATTGGCATTGGTTGCGGTGGTGCTGATCGATGGGGCAGTTTCTGCTGCCTCGGCACGAGTATGTGAGATTGCGCCGCACCGAGCGCTTGAAGAATGATTTGCAGCCTGCAAACAAAATAAGAGAAAACATGATTAATAAAATGTTAACATTTTAAATTAAAAAACAAAACCAAACTGAACCTAACCCTTTCCCCTTTAGATGTGTTTCGGTTCACTACAAATTCCTTGGCACCCGTCCCTCCTCCACAAGAACACAAGGCGAATCGTTACCACTTGTCCCCCAAAGTGAGTTCCAGCTGCACTCCTTGACAAGCTGCGCAGCACCAGAGCGCGACCGCGTCCAAGTTCCTGATGCCCATGTCAATGGTCATGTTACACGTTTCATGGCTTAACGCCTCCCATAAAATTACCTTTAATGGCTTTCAATTAACAAAGTGTATCTTGGCCACGGCGCGATACTGCCTGGCTGCCATCCATCCCCCTTCCGAAAATAAAAGGAAAATAAAAGAAAACTGGCAGCAAGTTCAAGTTCGGCCCGAATGCCACGAATTTACTGTTAAGGCAGACGGCCAGATCAGCCACGGCTCGTTGGGCATCGCTTTTGGCCACAAACTCAGCATCAGCCACAGCCTCAGGTTCAGCGTCAGCCACAGCTTTAACTTTGGCTACAGCTTTAGCTTTAGCTTCAGCTTCAGCTTCAGCTAAGTGCTTTGGGCCACAGTTGGGTGTTGTTGTAGGACAAGCCAGCGACACGGCAAGTTAATGTCGCCGACGCGTATCTAAACATGTGTATCACCTGGGCCCATTTTCTGCATAAAGAGAGTCTATCCAGCCGGCAGGCGGGGGACTATACGATATACGATATAGTGCAGTACGTACTATAGATATATGGGAGGCATTGTCTGGGCTTTCCTCGGCGGACCGAAAAAGATTTCTCACAATAACTCAAAACAATGGCATATGCTCATAAAATTCGTTTTAAGCTGTAAAATCATCATCAAACAAAATATGTAAGCACTGAGCGTTTATGCAGACTCGATCCCATCCCGGCCCCGTCCATATAGCATGCGATCACAGGCTATAAAAGATCTTCAATGCCTTTTTGCCATTGCGATCGTGTGGCTTCAGCCTCCCACCGAAATGGAAACAAAACGTGGCCCGCAAATTGAAACCGATCGAGAGTCCAAGTCGATCGGCCAATGCGCTGCACTGGAGAAATGTGAGGGGGGAATAATAATTGAGAGCTTAATCGGTTTTGGTCGGGATAAATCAGGAAACTCCGGACAAAGGAAGATGTACTAAATGGGATTTTAATTAATGCTGGCAGAGTCAACACTGTCCTGGCTATATGTCAATCCTTGAGATCGATTGCACTTCGATTTGCCCGAGCAAAGGGCATTCGGTATTCCCCACTGTAGGCCAAAACGGCTGCACGGACCAAACCCAAAGAGCCAGCCACGAACACATCTAGGCAGCGCACTCACACACTGCCAGCGTTTACACCATATGATCTACGAATAACGATATTGTACCCAGTCACGATTTCTGCCAAAACGTACCGTTGCCTTACCGTTCGCCCCCCGCTCCCCTGGCTGCGCTTCGCCTGTTGTGGGAGCGGACTGCAGACGGACGGAGCTTGGCCCGAACCCAGAGAGGTAAATAAAAGAACTGGCAACAGAGGCAAACTGCCCATATGCGCCTATCGCAACTCTATCTAGAGCTGCAGCACCGAGTATCTGGGCATCCGAGTATCTGGGCATCTGAGTATCTCGCGGGGCGGAGGCGATCCCCAGCGGACTTTGCGATGCGAAAGATGCGCGTCGTTATTGATGAAGATACGAGTACAAGGCGCAGATACCGTACACCAAATCCGCGACGGGGTGGAGTGGATATCGTGTTATATCAATAACCGAAAAAGGGTGGATCGCTGCAGCTCCATCTCCAGCTCCAGCTACAACTGCGGCGAGTGTGGGAAGTACGGGCAGCGAAGCCCTAGAATCCTGGCCCTCTCTCTCTGTAGAGAGCCGCCCCTTGTACGGCTTCGGCTTAAACGGTTGAGAGCGGTTCTGTGGCGAACTTTGCGGTAGTTTCAATTACCGCCTCACCTAATTGGCGGCGGGTGGGCGAGGAAGTGGCTCGCGTGCGCTACGCGCCATAAAGCGTTCAATACAGTTAGAAGGGGTTCCGAGAACTAAGCCCATCTTAGCCGGGCTAAGCTAAGCGCTTTATTAATTGAACTTCCTGAAAGTGAGCTGAAATTGCTCGTATCTATCTGCGCCGCACGAGATCCCCTTGCCGCTTGGCTGCGCAATTTAAAGCGTTAAATTAGCTGCTGCGCCAGAGTATCTGAATCTTTGGCGCACACACTCTCCGCCGGCAGATGGCCCAATCAATTGCGGCGGCCCAACTATTCGGATTTCCCATTTCCCATTTTCCATTTGCCGTTTTCCATCTCCCAGACGCGGTCAATGATCGCCTGGCCCAGAGGAAGCTCCAAGCTTCAGTCTACCAGCTCCAAGTCAAAGTCAATAGCCACAGACCTCGCCTTGACTCTGGCTCATTTTCTAATTATTAATGCACACAGCGAGCAGCAGGCAGCAGGCAGCGGGCAGAGGGAGGGCCGTCATTAAGGTGCAATAATTAAATGTTAAGCTTACACGGAGTCAGTGTAATTAGCGCGCCAAGACCGCGACTGCAACTGCCAAAGCCAGTGCAACTGCCACTGGCACTGCCACAACTCCCGTCCAGAGACTAGACAAAATATCTGGAGTACAACCGAAACATAATTACAGCCCCCGACAGACACGAAGCCGCAAGTAACCGGGCTCATTCAGCAAAATGCACTGATTATGAACGGGAACAGGTGCCTGCCTCTCCCCCGCGGAGTTTATGGCCCAATATGGGTCAACTGTAAATCAAATGCCCATCTGGGAATCCGGAGTCCGGAATCGGAGCAGTGAGCCTCAGCTGCCTCGGCAGCTAGCTTGACTCCTCATTTGCATCTTCCATATGTCACGTTGCAGAGAGTACTGGAGGGAAGCCGAGAATGCAAAGAGAACGCCGCCTCAGATAAGCGATTTAGCTCCGATTTAACTGATGCTATGCGGAGTTATGCCGCCGCAGTTAGTCGGGCTACGAGTCCCGGCCCGGCTCCGGTCATGCACTCCGCGCGATAAGCGGGGTTATGGCCAGAGACCATCGTCTCTCGGCCATGTTGCAACGCGCAAGTGCGGTCGCCGAAACGTGCCCCAAAGTAGAAGTAGAAGTAGTTGCAGCCAGCTCCTCGCTGGGCCTGATCGATTAGCCGAACTTGGTTGAAAACGAAAATTGCGCATGAAGTGGCAACAGCAACAGCGGCGGCAGCTCTGGCCCAGAGCTCGCCGTGGCAGAGATCCCAGTCGAGCAGAGCTTAACATAATTAATTAAACCGTTACATTATAAAGCGGATCAAGTCGGTAGTTCACGATTTCCTTACTCCAGAGACTCTCTTTTATTTCGGGGGCCTTTTTCGAAATCGCATCGTGTCAGGATGAATTTTTTGCGCCTCATTTTAAGAGGGCCCCAGACCCAGTAGGAGCCTGGTGACTTGGAACTTGGAACGCTGTAGAGCAGAGATCTGGGAGCTGCAAGCTGCAAGTTCAGTCCGGGCTAGCTGCTTTATTGGCCCGAGCATTTCTTCTAAGTACAACGATTTGTAGTACAAGCCAGCTTTTAATGATTACAATGTCTGTCTGGCCGGGATTTGCAGTTGTTTCTGCTGTTTGTTTTGTTTCCTCTGTCTCGCGCAATATCTGTACAATTAAGTTTTGTTTCGCTGATTCTCCTTTGGCCGCCTTTAATGAAGGGTTCAGCCGAGGGCTCATTAATGTTGACACAGCGCCCGTCGAGTTGGGTAATGCCATCATCCCATCCTACGGAGGTATGATATTGTGACAGCGAATGGATATTTTTCAGGCTGTGCCGACATGGAAATTTGTCAAAATAAATATTGAGGCCATAAGTTATGCCGCTGCCGCACATGGGACCCCTTTTGGGGAGAGCTACCGAGTTGTAAATCAAGAGCCAACTGCACGGAAGTTATAAATGTTTATCAAAAGGCGATTTATTTGATAAATGTTATGGGGCAGCAATTGACTCGGCTGCCTCTGCCGCCAAATGCAAATTTTAGTACAAGCCCCGAATTTATTTCGCCTTTTGCTAATTAATAAATAAGAAATCCGCTGGCTGCGAGCGTCGGCCACGCCCCTTACCCCCAGAAAAAGCCCCCAAACTGCAAGCTGCAAGCTGCAGCGTCATAAATTGCAATGCTCGGTGGGCGTTGTTAATTTTCTGCATTCGTATTTACTTTGTTGCTCTTACCAGGCTCTCAGGCCGGAATGGGGGAGTCGGGGCAGTCCCAGGGGCTCGTATCACAGACAGCAAATTGATTTATGTTTGGCTTTTGTTAAATGCTCAGAGTGGAATGAATTTCCCCTGCGAAACACGAATTTCGGCCGAGCGCCATTTAACAGATTGTCAAGAGGTGCAAAGTGAAACGCAGAAATGTTCCTCGTATTTAATACAAAATAAACAATTTAAGATTCGGCCTCCACAAAGACAGGCAATAAGAAATTAAGCAAAATATCAATGGTTATTAACCCATAAATTGTATACATGTTTCTCGAATTTTAAATTTGTTTCGTAGCTAGAGTTTGTCGGTTGTATAGGTGTTCCACGGTTAGCTAAATATATTCTTCAGGGGGAAGCTTATATTGACTTGTTTCATTTTCTCTCGAAATTCTTATTCTTTGCCCGCAACTTATTTATTTGCCCACATGATAATGAAGTTAATTAAAAAGCCACACATGTGGAATACACAAAGGAAGAAGTCGGAGGAAGCGAGTCTCTCCCTCCGCCGAGATACAAAGCTACAGAGATACAAGACCACGTTCATCTGCGACATCAGAAAATTCGGACATTTCCAGACCGAAAGTTCCTACTGAAAACTTTTGACTTCCCTTGCGAAGCGGTTGGGAGCCTGGGCCCCGGGATTTTGGGTTCTGAGCCCTAATTGCCGAACGTGGGAATCTATTTAAATGAGAGCGATGTAAGCTCGTTCGCGGAAAATGTAGCAAATGGAACGAGGCGAGTTGGGGATTATTTGTGGTGCTCAACGTTGACAATCCCGAGGCTGGCGGCTGCACTTCACACACATTATTTGTGGCAGCTAATGGGCTCGGCTGGCGCTTAACAATTAGTTGAGATGGCAATTTTTTACCACTCTTTATGTGCTCCCCGCCACTGGGTCTAGCTTGGCCCGATTCGACTGATATTTGCTTTAATTAATTGCACGCCAGGTACTTAGTACTGGGTGTAATTTCTCGCAAAATTTATTTGTCATTGTCATGTGTGCGCAGCAGATAAATTATGCTAATTCCCGCCTTAACATGGGCGCTGAGATAGTTTTCTTGTCAGAATTTGAAATTCAATAGGTTCGAAGAACACCAGGTTATGTATTTTTAATATTTTGTGCACACAAACATGACGGCGCTGATTGATGGTGCAGCCAAGTCGGACGACGAGATGCGATATATGAGGAATCTCGGCTTTTGGGGCCACTAATAGCCATGACAAATAGCCAAATTAATTGGAGATCCGAGTGGGGGAGGCTGCAGGAGACAAGGGGGCTTGCCACATTAGAGCCATGTACTGTCCATCATTAATATTATCGAGACGCTTTTATCAGCGCACATTTTTCAGCCGACGAACCGTGACTTTTTCGAGCCGGCTAAAGGTTATGGTTGGGTTTCTTGAGGCCCACCGATTCCTCCCAATTTCACCGATCTCCGCCGCAACAGCTGTGCGCGAAATCAAACAAGTTGCCACCACAATGGGAGGATACTTGGGCTCGGGATCGGGAACAGGAACAGGAACAGACAACACGCATAAGCTACAATTAATCTTGCAGCTACGAGTCTACGACGAGGGCTGGCGGGGTGTCTTGGCATAAATTTCACATATTCGCCCTGGAACCTGGAAACTGGACAGGCGGACCGAAGGGACGTCCAGACAGACGGACAAGTGAGCACAAGGCACACACAGACACAGCCAGCAGCGCACAGAACTCGTTCTCTTCTAAGAGCCACGAAAGTATCTGCACCTCGGAGTGAATCAGCTGAAAGGACGCGGCCAGGCACATTATGGGCTTTCGGGTTCAGCGAAATATTCCTTTTTTCTCTAAAAGAAGGTACAAAAAAAGAAGAACAACCGAGTGCCTGAAAACGCTGGCAATGATATGGGCTGTGTGCGCTTTATTATGATTTTTCCTACGTTTTATTTCGCCTGCATTTGAGTGAAGCCCCGGCCGAAGCCCAAGCCGAGGCTGAATCGCTGCCAAGAGATTGCATAGAACAAAATAGATTGCTATCGTGGCAACATCATCAGGCCAACAGGCAGAGCGCGAGATACTCGTACTCGTACTCATGCCACACTCACATACCATACGCGAGAGTATGCCATTCCAGAGGGGCGGAGGGGAAACACCTTCAGAATGCAACGAGGCGGTCACAGAGCCGCATATCTCCTGATTGTTGCTGTTGTGGGTTGCGCATGCGTACAAAATGCTCGGTGATTAATAATAATAGCAGCGCCTACAAAGCCCCAACAACACCCGCCACAGTGGGAGCCATCCGCGAGCGGAGTATCTGGCGATCTGGCCGAGTATCTGTATCTGTATCTGGGCCCACTGTGCCACTCACTTCTTCGCGCGCTCTTCGCTGCTCCAGTGCCAGAACATTTGAAGAGATACGAGCATGACAAGTTCAACTTCAGGCTGCACTAAATGCCAGAGCTCGCTATCTTCCCCGAATGCAGTGGCCCATCTCCAGGCCCCCAGTCCCCAGTCCCCAGTCCCCAGACTCCGGAACTCCCCTCCTCTCCCGTAAGAGAGACAATACGAAGGTGGGCGCTTCATTTAGCAGCCCGGCCGCCGCACAATTTGCATGTTTGCACAACAATTGTTTGGCTTAGGACAAAGCACGGCCCGTATTTTATTTAGATAATAATTTTTATCTGACGATAAGCGATGAGCAGCCAGCAGCGACTGCGACTAAGGCAGTGCCAGTGCGTGCCCGGGTCGCCGGGGGGGCACAGCTCGCCGTATACATTTCAAGAGCTCTCGTGCTGCCACTTGGAGTGTAACGGTATGCTGACCGGGAGAAATGATGCAGAGAGGCATCTGGGAAAGTGACTTGCTCTGAGGTCTAGAAGATCATCGAAAAGTCTAGACAGGGACTGGGAAAATGTACTAGATCCTGACCTTCCTAAATGGGTTTATTATTTTGGCCTGTTTGCCTTGATTAAAATTTATAAATATTTTCCTTTCAGTATTTTTTCGAGGCCAAATTAGAAAATGAAATAGGAAAGGTTTAGCCTGCCTAGATCTTATAGTGCCGTAGATTACTATTTAAGCATTTGGTAATCATTAAAAATAAATATAACAACTAAAAACATGTGCAAAAATAACCACTTAGCTTTTGAAATACAATTTTTTAACTCGAATAATAAAAACAAATGAAAATAGTAACCAAAATCGTTAGTAGCTGCAAAACCTGCTAAGGTCAGAGGTGGCAGAGCTATCTTTTGGATCATAAATGTTTTACTTTCTGCTCGTAAAAGAATCTCTGCATGATTCCAATCACTTTAAGAGTTGCGAGATCTACGGAGTTCCCAGCTGCATCGCCTGGCTCCCGCCAAGATTTGCATGGCCCTGGGATGAGAGGTGAAGACACCCACACCTGGCCATCTCCGCAGGTAAGTGCCAACTCATCATTCTGCCATAATTCACCGAACGAAACTGTCAAAAATCAGCGGCTGGCAGGCAGGCACGCTTTGTGTCCGCTTTCTATTACGGAATCCGCGCGCTGGCCATTTTCTGGCTGGTCATTCCCATCCCCAGGCCGAGGCCCATCCCGGAGCACTAGTGCGAGATATCAATTGACCCCCAGAGACCCCGGTACTCACCTTCGCAGGTAAACTGGCCGTAGTGCTTGCCGGAGCTCTTGTCGCCGCAGACGACGCACTCGATGTTCTGCTTGCTGTCGATCTGCGATCCGCTGTTGCTGCTCTGCGAGTGGGAGCTGTTGGCCTGGGAGCTGGGCGTGGAGCTGCCGCAGCCGGTGGGCTGGCCCTTGATGCTGGTGAGCATCTCCTGGCCGCCGCCGCCGCCGTGTCCCTTGATCAGCGGCAGCATGTCCGAGTTGTGGCCGGTGGGGATGCCCCCGCTGGAGTGGTGTCCGCCGGCGGAGCCTCCGTTGGAGCTGGGCAGGCTGGAGAGATCCTCCTTGATGCCGCCGCCGTGGTGGTTGCTCTGGTTGAGGTTCGCCGAGAGGTCCTGCTTGATCACCGCCGACTGTTGGCTGGCCACGCTGCTCGGCGTGGTCTGGCCGCCACCGGCGGACACACTGCCGCCTGTGGTGGTGCCCCCGGTGGCCAGGGAGCCACCAGGACCCGCCGATGCAGCGTGCAGGTGGCTGCCCAGCGAGGAGGAGTGCGGCTCGTGCCAGGCGCCGTGCGGCGGGACGCCCAGACCCATGGACCGCGACAGTCCAAGGTCGAAGGCGGACAGCTCGGCGCCGGACTGGGGGCGCGGGTTGAAGAAGCCGGGAGCCGTGGACGGGGAGGCGCACATGACGCCGCCACCGTACACGCTCAGCGAGTTGTGCGTAATAATTTTGGCGGCCGGCTCGGAACACGTGTTATAATCGCTGGAATACACTTTCGCGCTGCACTCGGAGTCCTAGCTCGTCCGGTTAATATTTGTATTTTGTGTATTTAATTTTTAGTGCGTTTGTACTTTGTAATTATTTGGGAAATAATTATTATTCTTTTTTAAGTAGCGCACATCTCTTAGCACATCTGTGGGCAAACACTCGGCGTTTATTCGATCAGATTCAGATTCAGATTCGATTTCCCGCTCGGCACTCGCGATGTGTGATGGAAAAGACTTGGAAAATTTTCAGGCACTGCACAAGTACAAGAAGTATCTGATAGATGCGCGCGTCATGCGGAGCAGCGAAATCTCAGCTGGTCTCGTACGGTTTTAGAGCCTGACTGGCAAAACATTCGTGGCAAAAGGTACACGACCCGACCCGACTCGACTCGACCGTTTCGACCTAACGACACATCACACAAATCTCTCTCATTCCACGAACACAGGCGCACCACCACCGCGAGCACTAGTGCCGCGCCGCTTGCACTCGCTGCGAGCGAACGGGGCTGTCGTTGAGTGGAAGTCGCCGCTCCCGCTCGCACCGGGGCAAGACCTTCGACGCGTTTGGCTGATTTGCCACCACCACCACCACTACTGCTGCTGCTGCTGCTGCGGCTGCCGCACCACCACTACCACCACCAGCACCACCACACCACCAAGGGGGCTCGCGTTCTCCCGCTCTCCTGCTCTCGGCTTCGTTGAGTACGGTTCGCTCAGAGAGGCCACTCGGTTCGACTCCACTCCACTCACTCGTCCAACTAGAACCCGTTTTCCTTACTAGATCGCTGCCGGGCGCATCTGCCAGATACTTTTTACCGTTAAGGTTCTTTATCGCAACTTTTCGCTTTTCTTGTCGTTCTTCTTTGCGACTTTAAAGTTGGTCTCCTCCCCGAAATATGATTCAGCGGCTGTGTTTGTCTTGGCAGGAGTTCTTCGCTGGTTGGTTGGCGGCCTTAAAGTGCGTTCTAATTTGTATCTCGCGGGTATTTCACTGCTTAAAGACCGCTTCTTATCAGCTGGCCAAGAGTTTGGCTGCCATAATGGCCGTTCTTGGCCAAATGTTTGCTTTTAAGCCCCGTTTCTATTGGTGGCTGGCCATGATAAGCTGAAACCGCAAAGATACAGCGGTGATAGATGGCAGGTGTAACGAACACACTCCATGAGCGTTGTCCACCTCAACACCTCTGTCTCCCTTTTACAACCGCTACTTTACATACCCTTTGGTGCCCAAAAATACATCAGATTAATTCATATTCGAGACCATATAATCAAAGATAAAGATAGTATTTCGATACATTTTCTAACCTAATCCTTAAATCTAAAAGTTACGTTATTTACGTTAATACACCTCTTATTGAGTTATTTTGATTATTTACACCAAACGAGAATAAAATAATTAAGATAGGAATGAAGATATTAAGATTTTACTTTACATTACGACTTCTCTGTGTTTTGTTTACATTGAATTAATTACGATTAATTGAAATATATACTATAACTTCTTTGAATTAAGTGAATTAAATATAAGATTAATTAAGTTAAGGTATTTTATCTCACTATTTGGGGAGTATCTGATTATATATGTATTTGTTTAGATATTAATTGTTTTTACGGCTATGTCGTACTTACGCACTCTCCATCGATGTCAGCAGGCCTGATGAATGTTGATGTGTAGTTGTAGATATTAATTTAAGTTGGGAAAATCACATATAAATTTCTACGATTCTAATTTAGCGTTACTTGTGGGAAATCTTAAATTTATAAGTACATATTCTTAAGCAAACTAAATCATATGTGAAATACTATTCTATCGATACTCAAGATTGGACACGATCGTTCGTGTTGGCTGCCTCGGGTGCGCAGCGGACGCGCGTCACATCCAGCAGCTTCTCGCTGGGTTCGGGTCGTGCACGAATAAACCAGATTGAATTGAACTCTAATATCGATTTTTATGCCTTTTCTTGGCCATTAAATGCTCACTATAAATATTTAATAGATTATGGGTAGTAGTAAAATGTGTCACTTTTTCCACCAAGTTCCTAACTTACCCAACGCTGACCCCAATATCATGCAACGTGCTTATTATTTACGCTCAATAGAGCCCCGGTTTACGACTGAAGCCTACTGACTGCCGTAATATAATTACAATATTTCCCAGCTAATTGGATCAGTCCCGGACTTTTACTTCACGTGTCTCGAGGCTCCGGCTCCGGCTCCGAGGGGCGAAAGTGCCAAAACATGAAGTCATAACCATAATTGAATTCCCTCCTAACGAGGACACCTCTCAAGCTGCAACGCGTTTTGTCCATTTGCCGGCCGTGTTGTTTCTTTGTCTTAATCGGAATTAGCATTTTCAAGGGGCACCATTTGCACGCAATCGCAGAAATCACTGGATGCCACGCAACGCTCGGCCGGCACTTCATTTTTCATACGACCAGAGGAGGAGGAGTGTGAGTGGGAGTGGGAGTGGGTGGGAATATCGGAAAAGTGTCACTGGCTGCAGAGTTGCAAAGTTGCAGGTCCAAAGGGCCAAATTGTGGCACCGCTCTTTGCACTCTCCGCCTGCGGCGGGCGGGGCGGGGTGGCGCCCTCTGGGAAGGCCAGAGCGAAGAGCAAACGTACAATTGGATGATGGACGATACGATGATATGCTGACTGGGGCAGTTCCACTCAAAGGGGAGAGCGCGAGTCCAATTGGACTCTCTCTCGCGCCGAGTTTCGTTAAGTTTGCTCTCACTCGACTTGGGCAACGCCTCTGTGTTCGCTGTTGCCCTCTCGCTTGCACAGCCTAGCTGCGTCTCTTTCGCGAACATGCCTCTGCCTTATCATTAACTGTATCGGAATTTCGCTTGCCTTTTTTCGAGTTTGTTTTTTTTTTGTTGGCCCCATAAAAGTCGGGAACAAAAAGCGTGTGTGTTTGCCTTTTATTAACACCGCTAGATGTCTCTCTCTGGCAGCCTCCATCGGCGGGGCCTAATTCAATTGCGCGGCGGCGCCTCTGTCGCCTCTCTTTCGCTCCTCCTGGTACCCCCGCAGCACATCCTGGCTCCTGTGAACCTAATCTCGGGGGTTCTCGGGGTCTCCCCTTGTTAGTCCTCGTATGTTGCGAGGAACTCGTAACTCGCATCTCGCCCAGGCCCCCCCGGTGGCCACCTCCCGGCTCCCGACTCTGCCGGAGTTCGCGCAGTCAGCCGGCACCTCCAACCCCTGTGGGTTAAATACTGACAACCCCATTTGAGCGCCTTTTTGCACTCGCTGCCACAAAGGGGCCAAAAAGGGGGGCCGGTCGCCCCACTCATTCGCCCTGTTAGCCATTTTTTCCAGCGCTTCTGCTTCTGCTTTGGGCAGTTCATTGAAAATGGGACAGAAGAGGGAGCGGAAAGGGATGAAAAGTGGGGGCGAAAATGGGGAAAGCCTTATGCTAAACTACGGCTTAGTGGTATCTGATATCATCCATAAACTCACCATTACTACTCTTCTTCCTCTTAAACATTTGTTAAAATTCCCGAAACTTTCAATAAATGTATAACTTTAATACAATTTTTGAATATATTATATATTCCACACTGTAGACCATATATTTAAATTAGTTATATTCTTATATTAATAAAACATTTGCCTTTCTGTATACATATGTATGTAGGTGTTCTAGAATATATTAAGACAACTTGAATCCATTCGAAGAAATAACAAATTTTTTTTTCGAATAATAATAAATAATAATAAATATAATCTTATTTAACAACTCTTTTCTGATTAGCTAAGATCTTAAGGCTGGAATGCTATAAATCAGTTTAAATTTTTTTGTACTTGTTAATTTTCACACCTAAAAAATAGACAAAGAAAAGCATACTTTTTAAATTGAGAAATACTGTTTTTTTTTCTAGGAAGGTTTTAAGTGTAAAGCTAGAGTACTCTTAAACTTGATTTGTTTGTATTACGAAAAACAAAATTTTTTTAAGCTAGTAATTATTTATAATAAAATATAACTTTGTTATTTAATTCAACTTAATTTTGTGTACAACTTCTACACACATGTTAAATCAAATATTTGTGTATCGTATGGTTACAACAATATACAACAATTAGACTGATATGAAAGTATTTCTTTGCCATATTTTTTATATTTTAGCATCAGTAAAATGTACATCAATTTGTGTATGCTTCGCTGATGTTTCTCAAACAAAAACTGCCGGTACCAAGTCACTTTTTAGTTGTAGCCTGGCCAGCACATGCGGATGCAGAAACGCACTCGAATACATCCTGCAGCCGGTTCCAAGGACTCCTATGCTCTCCTCAGCACGTACACTTTACACAGGGATATATATTTTCGTTCCGGCATGTATGTATTTGCTCCCATTCCCGGGACAAAGGGAAAGCTTGCAGCTTGCAGCCGGCTCCCCTCTACCCGCGAAATAGCAAATAGAAAACCAACTGGCATATAATTTACATTGTTGCTTGTTTCCTGCTCCCACCGACACCTCCCACCTCCGCTCTCGGCCAACTTTTACATTGATAAATTTTTAGTAATTCCTCTTCTCTCTGGGCTTTTTTGCCTTTTGTCTTCCGTCGCTGGCAAGGACTTTATGAATAAGTGCTAAAATGCCAGAGACCAGGACCGCAATGGACCGGGCCATGTCATGCTGGTTAAACTGACGAGCACGCGACCGCCCCTTTGCTCCTGCTCCTTTCCCTCACACACAGATCCCCCTCCAGCGCCACCCCTGGCCATCTGCACCATCTTTTTTTTAGTTCGGTTTTTTGCAGAAAAAGTTCCCTCTGCTGGCTGTTGTTTTTAGCCCGATGATTCATTGTGAAAGTGGAGCTTCGTGGTCTTGGCTGGAAAATGCTGAAAATGTATTCCGTTGCCCGGCGTCGCGCACACAAATATCAAATGTTTCAGACTACAAAAAAATAAAAACAAAGAGAAGTTCTCGCAGTTAACAACTTTGTCCACCCAATATGCTTGATGGAGATTCGTCACCGCTTGATGGCTCTGTTTCACTAAAAAATTAACTGACATTGTGTGTTCTTTTGAAGTATTTTTATTTCTGTGGAAATCCAGGCACATAATATTCTTATAAAAAGCTATAAATAATATTTTTGTACATATATTTTTAAATAATTTTAAAGATGAAGTGGATTTTGTAGAAATTTGCATTTATTATTTGAAAATGTTAAGACAGTTTTTTGATAGCTTTAAATTACAAATTCCAAATTGTAACTTTCTAAGCTTCTCCATTTTGTGTCAGTAAAGTTCACCGAGTAAACAGATATTGATTTCAATTATTTTTCGAGCCACACGTCTTTCTCTGAACCAATTAAAAATCTCTGCAATTATTGTGTCTTGTGCTTGTCCATTCGGAATTGCCTTGTGAGCCGTAGAATCCTTTCCCTGGAATTCCGCTGACATGCGAGCCACAAAGCTAAGGGTTCGTTTGTCGTTTTGGCCAGAGAAGGGGCATGAAAAGGGGCTGTAGCTGGGCCCGCTGTACATAAGAGCCATGTGTTTGTGCTCCACTCGAAATGTATTTCGAGAGCGCATGTCAAAGGTCAGCCGCCACTGCTCACTTGTGTCTGTCCCCGTGTGTGTATTTAATTACATGCGAGCCTCCCCTTTTAATTTTTAGTATGAGCTAATACTACTACCACTAAGAGCACTGTGTCCGTCGGAGGCCGAGCCATGAATTAAACATTCGCCATAAAAGCCTTTAGTTGGGGCTGGGCGATTCCGAACCATGTCACAAATCATTAGCACTTATTCAAATCGAAATCGGACGAAGGGAAGGCAGGCCGCACAATGGCGGCCAACTGTATGCAAAAAGATTAATGCAAGATATTCAAATGGAATGTGTACATATTTTTGACCCCAGAAAGTTTGCCTAATTGCGTGAGACAGCCAAAGGTCAGAGGCGACGGCGCTAACAATGGAAGATCACTGGACCAGATGCCGGGATCCTTGCAGCCTCCCAGGTAGAAGCAGCAGCTCGGCCGCCGGGTTCGAGTGTCCAGGCGCGGTCTTAACCTTTGCAGCGGTGACAAGTCGCTGCAACAACCCCCAGCAGATCCCACTGGACATTGTCCAGAGTCCCTCGATTTTCTGCTCGATTTTCGTAAAATCTTAGACAATTTTATGGCTGCGCCAAAAAGGGTTCCGCTTGTCCACCCCGATTACCTGGGTTTGTCCGAGAATACGCAGAGTTTTTGGGGTTGATTTTGGGTCGATTTCTTACGCATTTCCATTTTAATTCCGTCTTCGACGTCTTGCGTTTTTGCATACGGCCCAAGGCGTCCGGGGATCTGCAGACACTGCGGCAGCGTGGGAATCGGACACTGGTCAGCCATCCCGGGGACATTGGTCAGTTCAGCTGTGCGTCCTTCTGCAGGACTTCTTCCAGCAGCACATTAATCCGATTTTAATGAAGCGCAACGCTTTGCGGTCGTGATCGCCTTTCCTCGGCGGAAAGAAAAACGCAATTTTGGCTTAGGTCAGTTGAGAACAAAGGCGAGAACATGGACCTTGGCCAAGCGGAGATTATTGTGAATAAAAAGCTGAAATAGGTACGAACAATTTCCATGAATTATTGTTGCATTTGCACTTTAAGAAATGTTATGGAAATATTTTCCATAAGAACATCAACTTCAACTCTAGAAACTACTACAGCTTGTTTGTACGAGTATATTTATAAAATCCTTTATCTATGACAATTTAAGATATACACATAATTCAAAAACCTCTCGAAACCATTACGGAAGTGGTATTGAATTTCATTCAACAGTCTTCCATTCAAATACAGTTTTTAACAACGTAAGCCAACACTTTCTCGCCGCTTCATGCGGGTCCTTACGAGCTGTCCGCTGGCGGAGACCCCATCAAAGTGATAATTGAGCAGTCAAGCTCAGATGAACCCATGCCAAAAAAAGAGCTGGGGAATAAGGAGACTCTCCTCCGACTCCGAGTTGCAACAATGGGAACTCATTTCACCCAGGTTATGGCTTTGATGAATGATCTCATCAGCGAGGTGTCGACCGGAGCCACAATGCTGGGGCTCTGGAGCCAGCAGCTCCCAGAATGGCCCCCGATGAAATGAACATCATTTGCGGCCAAGTGTAAAATTTAAAATTTAATAATTAACAATTGTTTTTTAATTTCCCAGCGGCAAATCAGCCCGTCAGGCCATCAGCCGCTCCGCGATCTAAGCTGGCTGCCTAAATTACTTTCCCCCTCTGGAGCTGTCAATCCCGGGCTGCTCGAGATCGCTTTGTTGGGCCGTGATTAATGATGCGAAATTATGAACTCGCTTGTTCTGGCCCCGCCGGTTGTAAGTAGTTTTGTAAATCGGTTAAAGAAAAATGACTTCATTAAATTCATTAGCGCCCATGTGTGAAATTCGATCAATTGGTCTTCGACGGCTGGCTCCCTTTGTGCCCTAAATGGGGGGCACGGGCACGGGTAGTCTGCCATGATAACTCCATTTAGAGAGGGCGCATCGAGCCCGCCTAATGACACCTTCTCCAGATCGCCTAACCGCTGCTTCAGCTTTTCCGCGCTGCCCAGAGCTATTTGCTCGGCCTGGGAAAATCAATAGCCAACGAGACTAGCAATTGCCCAGATAATCGAGGCGAGCTGCAGTCAAATGTGCCACATAGATGGATGGATTTGCTGGCTCAGCTCATGTGTGTGCCGACTCCGACTGCGACTTCGACTCGGAGTCTGGGCCTGACTCCGAGTACGAGTCCATAAGTCATCGGCATTGATAGCCATCAATCGCGGACCGCTTTCCACGTTGCCACGACCACAAAGCTCTCCACCAAGTGGCGCGAAATCCATAGTGAGCACAATTAGTCGGGGGCTGAGGCGGAATCCGAATCTTGCCTCTGGGACTGGGCTATGGAAATCCCTGGCTGGCTTCGTTACCGACTATTACTCCAACGCATTTTCCTAACTTGGCCATTTTTCTTGAAGGCGGCTGCCCCGGCAACCGCAGCCCCAGTCCCCACTTTCGAGTCTCCGAGCCTCCACTCCCAGGCCCTGGACCTGCCTTGTGGTCAGTCACTTTGTCAGTCGTCAGTCGTCGGTCGAGAGTCGACAGTCGTCAGTGGCCAGAGTCTTGTTCGCCCGCCGTTGGCTCGCTGAACCTTTTTAACCGTTGCTTGGTCAAGAGTTGTTAACCATATTAAAGTGTTCAATGATTAATTACACGCGTCCAAGATTAATTGAAATCAATCAAAGCTGAAGTTAACTAATGGCAACACGTTTGTAATCCCCCAGCGCAAGTCCGTTCTCATCTGCGGCCCTGTCTGTCTCTGTTTCTGGTATCTGGAATGTCGGTACCCTGGACTGGGACTCCTACTCCTCCTACTCCTCCTAGATCTCCCACCCTCCCAGAGCTGGCTGGGCTCCGTGGAAGACACTGTAATTTTATTGGCCACAATATTCGGTTTTGGATTCGGTTTCCCATCTTCTACTGTTGCGCATCTTTCGTGGATTCCCATGCTTAATTACAATTAGAGAATTTTTTGGGGCATACGCATTAGTTGATGGATGTGTAGCTTGGAAGAGTGGGAGAGATATGGAAGACCTCCTTCCATCTCCTCGAAACAGCGACAAAATAATGTAATTCATGTTGAGCATCGAAGTCGTTTTATTTGGCAAAAGTTTAGACATAGAAATAGATTGGATATCCATATCGGTTGTAGTAGCGTCGTCGGTAAGGATAGGCTACTATCTGCCGCTTGACTCGCTTTGGTGTCTCCACCGCCTGAACGACAGTCTTCTTCGGAGGCTGCCTATGCCCTGGCTGATTCGTAGATCCCTTGGAGGCCGAGACCAGACTTACGGCCAGACAGGCCAGCAGGACAAAAAATATAGTGATTCGCATTGCGATTGACTTTCAGTTTCAACTGATGCTGAGCCGGTTTTCCAGATTGGCTTTTATACTCTGTGGGAAACCCAATTTCGAACTGCAGTGTATCGTATCGATTTAACACCGGAGACAGGAATAATGAGATTCAAGAGCAATTTCACAAAATGTCTATGACCAAAAGGGTTAACTGCAAAAATAAGTAAATGTAAACAACGAAGGAAAATCCAGTTCTTTAATTAGACCAAAAGCCAATCTACTGTCTTTTGTTGAGGAAGAATTGGTCTCAGTTGACCCAATGAATCCCATGGCAGCTAGGAGCTATACGATTCTAATTGTCTCTGTCTTCCCTATCTAAGTCCTTACTCCTTTGATTTTCTAACCCCAAGAAGGCTCATCTGGTAATTAAAATGGGAATTTTCCTTTTTTAATTACCAGGTGACTGGGCTCGGAAGTTGTATCAATTGCCTGACAGGCGGCTAAGTTATGGATTATGCCCCCGGGGCAGGTTCAGACTTCCCCTGGATCGCTTACAGAGCTACACACGTGACACACACACCAGGGAAGAGGGAGGAAGTAACTTTAACCGACTCGCCTTTTGTCGACGAACGGAAGCAGCCAAAGGACATGCTAAACCGTTTCCCCCGACACACACACATAAGCCATGCAGTCACACACACACATGTGGTTAATTATAATTACGCAATTTTAATATCAAAACATGCCAGCCAGCCGGGCAGGAGGGAGGGGGAGGCATGTCCAAGTCCTGCTTGGATCTGTGGAGGGTTGCTCGCGCTGAAAAGGCGAAAAGTGATGAATGAAATGCGATGATTTCCAGCGGCCGAGCAACCCCCGGCAGGCAGGTTGAGGTTGCCTTTACACACCTCACACCCACACTCCCATCCACCTCCTACCGCCCGCTCCAGTGTCCTTCCTCTGGCACGCACACTTTGCGCTTTGATTGAGCATATCCGGTGGGATTAGAGCGGGGCTGCCCACCGTCGGCCGCGGCCAGCCAACCGAGAGTTATTAGCTTTTATGATATTGATAGAAGCCGATGTCTATTGACAATTAAACAATGACTCGGCCGAGGGGCGTTCTTGTTTTGGGGTAAGTCACCGAGTTGGGCGTTTTGTTTGCGCGAAGCCCTCGACCCCCGAACCCCGGAACCCTCGAGCCCGCGATAACCATCTATTGGTGGATTTGTGTGCAAATTAATATGCGGCAGGGTCTGGGGCTGGCTTTCATGTTGATTAGAAGGGGATTAGGACATCATTGCGGCGAGCCAATAAAACTCTGTGGAGTCCTTAACGCATATGCTACAAATTTGATTAGCTGCTTGCTAAATGGCACATTTTTAAAGTGATTTATGTCTAATTGTACTCCAAGATGTTCCAACGAATGACAGCGATTTCAAGCCAACTTTAGTGACATCATTCAAATATTTACCTATTTACCTTTCCAGTTGCTGCAGCAGAACAAAGAGGCATCGCGACAGGCGGAGATTGGCCCGCGGGTCCAGCTAATAAAATCCAAATGATAATTATGACAATCGTACGTGATAATTGCTGCAAGCCCCGAGGCGACTCCCACACAAGCCCCGGCCATCCGGAGGCGGAGGAGCAAAGTGCCCGAAAAGAAAGCAAACAGATCGTGACAGCTCAGGGAACATAAACAAGGCACACCCTCCTCCGCCTCCTTGGACTTATAATTAGCATGGCTCAGGAGCGAGACCTGGCGAACGCACTAATAAATAAATGGAGATCTTCTGTTATTTATTTTTAAAATATTCCCCAAACCCCAGTCCGCAGTCATAGGCCCCAGGTTCCCGGGCGCGCTCACGTCGTCGCTCTGGGTCACACACATTCCCACAGACGAGGTCAAGTTGCGAGATAATTTGGGACTCTGCAGATCCCCTACACTGGGGAAGATGCACACTCAATCTTGGTCGTTTTTCGGTAAAATTAAATCGATATAGAATTACTTACTTACTTACTTCACTAAGACCTTGCCCAGGGCTGTCTTCAGCTTTTGGCTAAAAATATTTAGATAACTATATTAAATCAGTAGTTTCTTACTTTAACTTTTATGTATTTCATATTTAATATATTTATTTTAGCACAATAGTTTCGTTATTTTTGTTGATGTTTCATTAAGGTGGTAGTAAAATCATTCCTGGTCGTCAGTCTTCGTTTGTTGGTAGCAACAGATTCTCCGCGGGTTTATCCGTAGTAACCAAAGCCGGGTCCATAGCCACCACCGAAGAAGGGTCCTCCTCCATATCCTCCGTAGCCTCCGTAGAAGGGACGGGGTCCGAAGAAGGGATAGCCACCATATCCATACCGACCGTATCCACCATATCCACCGCCGAATCCACCGAATCCCCGGCGACCGTATCCGCCGAAATACTGACGCTTGGCACGCACCTCGGACTCCACGGCCTGGCCGATGCCCTCCTCCACGGCGGACAGGTCGTTGGACTGGACGGGAGACTCCTCCAAGGCCAGCACCAGGCTAAAGGCCAGACAGGCAATCAAGCCAAATAGAATCGCGGAACGCATTTTCACTTTCGATACGAGAACTTCCAAGAGCGATGAAATTTCGGGGTTAACTGATATTGACTCGCCACTTGAGACCGCTTTTATACGAGACTTTGGACGCAGATCGCGGCTAGCATTTATCGTCTCGATATTAATGAGATTCAAGAACAATCTAAACAAAATGCGATGCCCAAATGGGAAACCTGTTCCCCCAAAGATGACTAAAGACAAACATCTGCCTAGAATCCCCACCGGCTTTTGCGGTTTTCTTTCTTTTTTGCATTTGGAACATTTGAGATACTCCCAAATTCGATGACGAAATAAACAAATCAATAAACAGGTTCTGACTAAGATCTCGTGCCGGTCTGTTGGTCCCTAATGAATGCAAATTTATTTTTGGCAATATTTGTTGAAATATTTTACATGTTCTTTTGGGGGATTTCTTTCTTACTTTTGAAAGTAATAATTATCAATGCTTTTGCTAAGAGGTTTAAAAAAGGCGGCACCTAGTATTAAATAGCACAATGAGATGCCATAATCTGCGCCTTATTCTTACATATCATCCCGCAAACTAGTTTGCTCACAACTGGAGAGGTGTCAAAAGATTGTCGTTTAGCTTTTTGTAAACAAAGGCTGTGGTTTTTTTGGGCAAAACCAAAGCGATGCGGAAGCCGGGAGGTGTGTTGTCGAATCATCTGGATGCCTAAGTGGGTAAACAACAACAAACCTAATTTTTATGCTTTATTGACTGGAAATACCCCAGTGTGGTCGTGGTCACACGATCGGTGATCGATGGTCGGTGCTTAGCACAAGCATATGATGTTACCAGATCCACAGCCCCCCTGATTTGCTTTGATCTGTTTCTGGTCGGAGCTGTTCTGTCTGAACTGTTGGAGGCTGCAGTGCCATAAATCAGGGGCCCTGCCAGAGGGAAGCGACGATCGATCGGCGCGGTATCGGTATCATTGTCCGCCTCCCATCAGCCCCACTCCCAATCCGATCTCAATCCCATTTCCAGACCCACTTCCATCTCCATTCGCACACATGTGCTGCCCAGACATTGTCATCGCATTTGCTCTTCGATTCCCGATCTGCAGCGATCTGGGTTGTTGTCATGTGATTTAAGGGTTCCGTAAATCACGCTTCTTGTCTAATTTTGTCTCGCCCGAGATTCCCGGCATAGTTGCCAACTCAATGGAATTATTTCTTCATGTCAAGTGCCTCCATGGAGCCGTACGCCGAAAAAACATTTTGCACATGATCGCGCCACTTCGATCGCTGCTCGGCAGCTGCACACTCGCAACTGTATCTGCAACTGCATCTCCATCGCCATCGCCATCTCCATCTCCATTCGAATCCGAATCTGAATCCGAATCTGCATCTGACTGTGGTGCATCTGCATCTGAATCTGCCATTTCATGTTAACTCGCATCCACTGTCTGCTGGTTGCAGTCCCCCGTCCGGGGATCCTCAATCGAGCGTAACATTTACAGACATCATTGAGTTGTCTCTGCCACTTGCGGCCGAGGCTCTGCCACAGAGTCGACTATCTGGAGTTGTCTGGGCGCAGTCGTGGACTTGTCAATTTGCATGCCACAACTAGTTTGGCCAAAGGCTGTGAGCAGGGTTGGGCAGAAGTACCATATCTCTATCAAAGTGGGGCCGGGGCAGGCCTGAATCAAGCCATATATGCGAGTACTAGCCCTGCCCCGAGACCCGTAATTAATTTACATATAATTACCGCTATCAGAAATCAACGTGAAATGACATAACGCTGTCGCCATTTACTCGACCCGCTGACGAGCTGTAAATTTGTGATTATTGCCGCAGCGCAGCGGAGATATGTAGACCATATACTAGTATTGACCATATAAGTACACTGCAAGAAAATTGAATTGGATGTTATTTTTGATTTAAGTATAAGCAAGACAATACTATTTAATGTTCTTAAGAGCTAAGCTCATTTTTGAGGCTTGGTATTACATTTATGAATGAAAATCTTTTGATGGGTTTCTGATTAACATCACATGACATATAAAATATAGTCTTTCTGAGCTTTCGAATATGTAAGAATAAACCCTTACACTATACTTTATAACATCTATTCATAAATCTTAACTCAACTACATTTCGTTGCATTTCCCACCGTGTAGCTGGCCAAATGGCAAGCGCCACCCGGCACGCCCTCGTCATGCGGGCGGTAATTGTGTGTGCAGGTAGCTGTCCACTCGGCTGACAGGTGGAATGGTCTTGGAAACAGAAACCATTTGGCGTGTCATCAAAACAATGGCCGTGGCAATCATCACGCAACGGAAAGTCGCCGCCCCACAACTTTGGTCTGTGTTTCTTTCTAATTTGGAAATGTCACTGATTTGACTGACGTCCAATATGATTTAACTAACTTTTATGACACCAATTATCGTGTTATGCCTCTCGATTTGGACAGGTGATGTCAGCGTGAGTAAACTACTGGATTTTGTACGAATAGTATTCTCAACTCCACTTCCGTCGGATCATCGGAAAGGAAACAATGCAGAAAATGTACATTTACCTTTCCCAAAAGATTTATGTATGAATATTCAAGAAACCGAAATTTGAAAAAATTTGCACATTTCGATACGCAAATAAACATTTTGAATCGCCCCCTCCACTTTCCATTGTCCGGTCGACTTTTATTCCGTTTTATTTCGGGGTTTTCTGTGCGATTACGGGGTAGATTTTCGCACTCGCATTCGGTCGCTCCAGTTTGCACAAAAGATCTGTCCCGATCGCGATCGTGACGTGGGTCTCGTCTCCCAGCAGCTGGATGTCTCCTCGGGGCCCGGGATCTCGGTGGTTGCACTCCAGACATCTTCTCGGCTTTGTCTAGAGTGCGTTTTTCTGGGTGTAAATCTACCTAAGATTCCGTTCTTTTCTTCGGTGAGTTTAATGTGATTGCATGTGAATATATTTAATGATCGGTTTTACTGTATGCAAAACATGTTTGCAAATTTTTTAAGTGTTATTTTTCCCTGCCGACCCGCTAGGGTGGTAAAAATTTGCTCTGTTTTTTATTGTTCTTTGTTCTCATGGTCATAATAAGGCGGAACGTGTTGTAAGGCTGTTGGTTCGGCAGAGAATTGATGGCCTAGGAAAATGGGAAGACGATGACCTTAATTAGAGATTTTGACCTCTTTTCTGTAGAGATTCTTAAGAAAACTTCTGGAATGTTGAAATGTTCAAGGGTGTGAATTACTATAGAGAAAGTTATGTAACTTGAATCAAGCTTACTTTCTAGGAAGTCGTTTTTTATTTACAATTCTGAGTGGTACAAGGTATTGACGAAGCTCTACGCAATTTATACTTCGAGTTACTTAAAGAAAAACAAATTATATTCTGAAAGGGGAAGTATTAGCAGATATATTTTAAATATTTAGTTGTTATTTAATTTTGTAAGCCATAAAGCGGCTGGTCGATTTTATTTTATTTGAAAATGAATAAATATAAAATCTCTGTTTTATTGACAAAAATCGTGTACAATCCAAGCCCAGCTACACCGTAAGGCATTTAATCTTTACAGCGCCTGAGAAAACTCCTTTGGCAATTTAATTTATTTTAATGGCTTCTCACCCATTTATTATGTTTTCGATCTACTTCTCCTTTCCCGCCAAAAAGCAATATGTAACTGCATTTGGGCAGCCCAAGGTAACTCTCTTATTCAAATCCCCAGACTTCACGCCTAATCAGCGAACTGGACAATGGACAAATGCAAATGCTGCGTACATTTTTCAAAACGAAATCAGAGCATTAACGCCGGAAAAAGTAGAGAAATTTCTTTGAAAAACCTCCCTCCAGTCCCCGTTTTTCCCCCTGTCTTCCGAGTCCCTGCAGTCCGAGCTCTGTCAACTTTGATCTTTTGACCTTTACGCATGAGTTGCTCAAATCGCCAGACATGCAAAATAATGCACATGAGACTGCATACAGAAGGTAGGGACACTTGGGCGACACTTTTAGGGGTGGCAACGGCTTGAAGGGCGCGAACCAAGGAAGTCCGAGTACAGTCCAGGACCAAATCCTAGATTCAATTGGAAGAAAGTCTTTCTTCAAGATCTTTCGTTTCCTCAGCTGCTGCAGTCGTAAATGTCATATTAATTACGTTTTTCCATCGAGCGATCGTTAAACTTGAGATATCAAGTTTGGTAATTTGAAAAACCATTTGGAATGAATTGTTCCTATGCCCTAGAAGCTATATAGCGAGCTGAGGTGCCAGGTCCCCACTTGAGCAATATCAGATTTACGAGCCCAAGGCATGAACCCTTTTAGGGCAATTCATCCGCCTAGGTGAGGCCTCCTCGCCTGGGGGCGGAATTGTCAGCGATGGACTCAAGTGGAGATCCGAGCGGGATCGCCTCCCTATCCCCTGTGTTGACAGACTACTTTGCGCGATGTGGGTGCGGTGCAGCCGCGGAGCACGCGCCAACTTCAAACTGCAGGCCGGGCCATAACTCCTCCGCTTGTCAGCCGTTTAGCTACTTAAACACTTAAGACGCCATGCGGGCTCCCTTCTCCGCCGACCGGCGGCGGCGACTGCTTCTCCAGATGATTTGGCCGCCTTAATTGCATTTCTCCGATTCCACGCATGCCACTCAGTCAACTACTTGGCGCTCCATTTCATTTTCCTTTTCATTTCGCCTCCCTCCCTGCGGGTGATAATTTTGGTATTAGTAAATTTATTTGGTTTTTGGCAGAGATTTCGTCTCTGGGAAATTTATTAGCACATTAAGATAAAATGAAGTCGTTTGTGCCTCCACGCTCCACTCGATCTCGCGGCTCCCTCGTCTGGCATTACATTTTATTGCCTTTTTTGCCCGTCCAACTGCTCGCTCCAGCTCGGTTCGGCTCCTCCTCCTCGTCCTCGTTTTCTGGCTTGGTATTTGGGGAATTCTGTAGTTCTGGTATTTTGAATAATGTCAGGCATCTTTATGGTAGATTTATTTCGGCTAAGCTTCTCGCAGCCACTCGCTGTGGTGGGGCAGCAGGTGCTGGTCGGTTTTTGGGGGCCTTAAGTGCGATTAACATGCGATGAGCGTGTTCAGAGCGGAGCGGGGAGCTTGTAAGCACACATAAAACATATAGATTACATCCCAATAACTGGGCTTCAATCAGCCCATAATAAAGTGGGTGTTACCAATTGACCGATCCCAATTCATCATCTATCTTGAAAAATATTAAACTAAAGAAGTACAATTTTTTCCTAACGAACATTGCTGGATTGTTATTAGGTTCCTTCATTACCTTGCTTAAATTATAAGTTCTTGTAGGGTTATAAAACTAGTTATATAATTCTAAAAATGTGTACAAGCTAGTTAAATCTTTTTACAGCTTACCTGTATCCCAGAGTTCTACGAGTTGCGTTAAAGTCTTTATGTCCCCGCATTAAGAGACATTCTGTTCTTTGTAGGAAATACCTCGAGCAATAAACTATGCTCCCACTTTTTCAAATTTATTTTAAAGCAAATTTAACTGCATCCTTTAAAGGACTTCCCACTAAACATAACTCCGCGGAAAGTTGTTATCAGTACTGTACCAATCTATTCCCAAGCGAGGTATCAATTAAAGGGTTCCAGTCACAGCGCGCAGCTAACTGCATCAATTAGGACCTGCCAGGGCAGAGACCGCAAGGAACCAACTTTGGTCCTGCTACAGTTGCCACCCCGTGAGTCCTGGCATTCCCATGGAAGGACAATGCGGCCAGTTCCGCTTAGGAAGTCCGACTTCCTGCAGGGAAACTGAAAACTGCACCTCATCGAGGGGGCGGAGTGGCCAAAGGGGGTGAACTGCTTCTGCTCCTGGCGAGTGTCCTGCCACTGATTGAGTGCATGACTGACCGGGCTGACTGACTGACTGCATTGGAGTGACAATTAAGTGACACACAGCGGAAAATGCGCTGCATGCAACTTCAAAGCGGCTGCAGTTGCCACGAGAAGGAGCGGGCAGGAGTCGGGGCGGCGTGTGAAACGCTGACTGGGAGATTTCCATGCCAAACAGGAAGTTGATGTTGCCACAGGAAATGTGATTTGTAGTTTTCCCTCCGCCATGCTCCTTTTCGTTTTGATTAAAACTTGTTTTTCCTGCGACAGGTGAGGCAGCCAAGCAGCAAGGCACCCGCAGCTGACTTTTCCACATCGATTTCCGAGCAGCTTTTTAAAGTCCTTGTTCGGGCCAGACGCCATTTTGATGGCAGCCAGCCAAGTCAACGATCCTGCAGCGCGGCTCCCTTTTATTTGACAACTCGTTGCGAGTGGCACAAAAGCCAGGCTGACATGGATACACATGAAAGTTGCGAGTCGCGAACGGATTTTTATTTCATTTCTCGCTCTTCTCATTTCCGTGTCCTCCTTTGCTTGTTTTTTTATCTTTTTCATTTTTTTGGCGCATGTCCTTTGGCGGCTGCGGAGACTCAAAGGCGGAAGCAGCGGTCTCATGTGTCGCCGTGTGCCGGCCACTGAAAACAATGATGCTCGAAATAAAGTACAATTTTAAAATTATAATCAATTCTAAACACTTATTTTTGCTGTATTAAAAAAGGAACATTTATCTATATAAAATTTGACTTGAAAAATATATATCTTCAGCTTAAATATATGTTTTCTCTGAGTGCTCCGATGCTGCTCTGGCTTTTCTGGGTTTCCTTTGCTGGCTGTAATCAACATTTTCGCAATGATTCTGTCTGCTGGCTGCCGTCTGTTTGTTTATCAAAAGAGTCAACTGTGGCAACCTGGTGGCAGCCTTCCCCGCCCTTCCTCCACCCCAACTACTACTGGTTGTGTTGAAATTTTCAATTTAATTTTCCCCGCTGCCATTTCCTTCTGTTTGCTTTGACTCGGCTCTTTTCTGGCTCGCAGTCCTGCTTTCATTTCATTTTACTTCGTTTCGTTTCTCCTTTTTGTGATGCATGACAAGACGTATTTGACAGACGACGGCTGCACCTACACACACTGCCACAGCGTGGCACACTCGCTCACCTCCTCCTGGCAGGATATTCGCATGTGACGCAACGAGGAAACGCACGCGCTGCTCATTTGTCTCGTGCTCTGCGAGGAGAAGAAATTGAAGTGTCAAAAATTTTGACACCTCCGATTGTGCCCCATGACAGATCGGGGCCGAGATGGAACGCATTAGCAGGCATATGGCAGGGATTAGCCCATTCCGACGCCCTTGGAGCCCAGTCAATGGCAAGTCAATGTCTAAAGAAAGGAATCTTTCGAATCTCATTAGCCAAAAGTCAGCAGCGACAAATGTGGCTGGAACTCAGAATATAACTTAAATCTTTGGAGCTTAAAAAACGTATAACTAGTAAATATTTTCAGATGGAATTAAAGAAAGATTTAATTTCTTAAATAAATCCCAACAATAAAAAAGCAATATTCAAACGTTTACCAGCATCATTTTCAATATTTAAGGGATACTGAAATCCTGGTGCCTATATCCCAAGGACATCCCTAAGCCGGGCAAGGGTTGGCCGCGGATTTCGGGGCGAAGAAAAATTATGAATTTATGCAGATTCCGGGTGTGTCAGCGTTGTGTTGTGTAAGGGGCGACATAGATTCATTCCGTGTCATCAGTCAACTTGATGGTGTAATTATATAGCATTACAAAAACACAATGAGAGGACCAACCCGAGCAGCCACTGCCGGAGCAAGTTCAAGTGGCGCGTCCGCCGGAGCCGTGGAAAGTGTTAATAATAATGATGATGGCGATGCTGCCGATGTGGAAACTGGATGCTGGAAACAGGATATTTTCGGCCGAATAATTGACTGCAGTTACGCGCCTGTTACGGCCCAAACTCGCTGGCAGTTTATTAATTTAAATGTCACCGTTCTTGGGAAGACAGCAGTACCAGAGAGTGCGCCAGAACATCCTTCCGCAGATGTCAAAAGGTGAAATTTTAAACCCAAACAGTTTCTCATTCGGGCTTAGCCCTCTGGTTAATGAATATCCACCGCGATTTATCTTCATTAAATTGGGAATAAAACAAGTCCTAAATATGGATTCTCTCGGAAGTGCGCTACCTGTAGGACAGATCGTCCCAGTCGGCGAGCTCAAAGTTTAAACTTCGGACCAGCAAAAAGCAACAACTAAAAAGAGATCTTACGAACTGGATCCACGTCATTAAGCAACCCGAGATTGAGCTGCAGGTGTCAACAAACCAACTAAGGTGGCCTGGTCAAGTGGAGGCCATAAAAAGAGCGTTGGGCCGGCAGTTAAAGAGCCATAAAAAGCCGGGAAAATTTCATGTGCTGAGGTGAATTGGTCCCGAAGCATAATTCTGCCCAAATACCGTTTAAATAAACTTAAAAAAAAAGTTTTTAATGCTCCACACGAGTCAACGACAAAGTTCAAATGAAGTGTTTATTTCTTTTAAGAGAAACACATTTACACCGGATATCCCAATTACTTTTTTGGAAATTCCGAAAGATTTTTACAGATTTTCCGGATATCATAAAAGCATGTTTTGTTACATCTTCCTGGGCATTTGGTATTCTTTGGGAATTCAAAGGGGAATCAGGCAATGACAAAGTCAAGGTATAATATGGAGCAAAAAATTAAATAAATACGGAACTACATTGTTAGGAATACATTCTAACTTAACTATTTACTATTTATTCTCATTACAAAATTAGTAAGTTAATTATAATATTTTTATTTGAAGTAGTAGTGTTGTCTTCCTATTTTATAGAGCTCGATTTTTTACACAATCTGTCCCGGTTTTGAGTGCCATTTTCTATTTAATGCCAGCTGTCAAAATTTTTGCGGCGCCAAATTAAATTTTTTTCAAAGCTCAAGCGTTCAGCTGAAAGGCCACAAACTATTCGGCACTATCCTTTATTGAAACGGTTTTTTCTTTATGCTGGATTCATTTTATTCGCTTGGTGCTGGCTACAAAATGGCTACCAAAGACAGGACTCAACACATGCGCCCTGGACGTCAACTGCTGCCCTTTCGGGCTGACCCCTTTGGCGGAGGCCACACGAGAAGGAGTTGGACAGTGGCACAGTGGACAGTTGAAACACGGGACATTGGCCATTTTGGATGATATTGGCTGGGCCAATCCAGCCGTCAGCGGGATACGTGTCCTGTCGCTGCCTGGACACTCCCCTGGGTGCTGAAGTAACTGCCCAAACTGGTTGGGGCAAGCCTCATTTGAATACAAAAATCATTAAAATTCGTCGTGAAAACGTCTTAAGTTTCCTGCCGGACTGGCCCGACTGTGAGAAGAAATGGGCAAAAGTACGGTGGTGACCTCTGAACTCTGCCTATCCCGTTGCGCCGAGTCCAGCGCCTTGTCCCGAAGGGGTAATGCCGGAATTACGTGCGTGACTGACCAATGCGCTGACCACTGTCCACCGCTCGTAAGTCCTCGACCGCATCCTTTTGAGGAAATCCCTACCCCGTTACTGGTTGTCCTTCAACCGTCCCGTCTTCGAAGTTGCCCGGCTGCTGTCGCTGTCTCCTTAATGATTAATAAAGTCTAATTTATGAAAGTAATCTGTTTGCTCCGCTCAGTCATCCAGGTCCAGGACCAGGACCAGGCCAGGTCCAGGTGTAATCCGAACCCATTCCGGGCGCCCAAGCAATCGCTTTGCATGGCCATGGCGCAACTGCCAAGCCCGAACAATGCGCCCATCAATCAGCGGATTTATCGTGTTCAACAAGAAGTTTGCGTTTCAATCTTTCGCATAACTAAATCCGGAAATGTTTGCGTAATTAGCCTAATGGGCAATTTGCGTAGCAGCGAAAGTTGAATTGAATTTATGCTCAGATTGACGGGCTTTCAGCAAGTTGAGTATGGGCTTAAAATGTACTCACAAATTTTTGATGATTAATTATTAATGATCAAATTAATGTACTACTCAGTAATGTTAAGAAAAACTAAATTATAGTGACAGTGACTGAATCAGCTTAATACATTTAAATATTTACTTCTCATGTAATACCTCAGCAAAAAGTTTACTATTATTATTTTAAGCAGGCAGTAATTATAGAGGCATAAAAACCCCGCTTAAAATGCCAGATTGCGGTATGCCTCTGTGAAATTGTTGGCTTTCCTGCCATTTCCAGTCTGTCATTAAACAATTAAGTGACTTTAATTGCATCCATTCTCCTTTTACTGCCTCAGATCACTCAGATGTATTGGCACGTGCAGCGGACCAAAGATGAGAGTGCAAAAGTCAAGCCGAATGAGGAGCAGTCCGCAAACAGCATTCGGCTGTCCCAGATCCAGATAGTCCTGTGAAAGGCTAAATAAATATATAAATCACATCGGAGGTAAAGGGATCGGCGGCATAAAAAACGAGATCAACGAGATCAACCCCTTGATGCAAACATTGTGATCTTGGGCATTAAGGAGAAGAAGGCCAAACAAAGCATCCAAACAAAGACCCCTGGAATCGGAGTGCCCTAATTTGTCGAGTTTCAGTGGCGAGTTGCAAGTTGAGACCCCAGGACAAATGGGTTAAACACCCGACGAACCGCACTCTCTAAATGGTCCACAATGGAATGCCGGCGGAGGCTGCACGCGTAGGATCCTGTCTTGGTCCTGTCCCGGTTTTCCCGTGATCGGCTTAAGTGGCGCATTGAAAGGATTATGAGTTCGCGATCCCAGTCTCCGAGGCTGTATCTATATCCGTTTGTTTGCTCGGCAGTAGCTGCTTTATTCGAGATGCCATTGTCTGGCACTTGAATGCTCATTGAGTTTTACGCATCCGCCGATTAGCATGGGCAATCCGCTCCAGGAGCTCAGCAGACGAGTCGCTGAGAGGATCTGCTCGATCCGCAACAATTGTTTGGACTCATTCCCATTGTGCTTTAACACTTTGGCTGTGGGCGAGTGTGGGAAATGGGGGTTGTTCGAGGTGGGCGTGTGCTGACAAGTGACGACGATTTTCCCACAATAAGGGCGCTTGAAAAGCGGCTCAGCGGGATTCCTCTTTTCGCACTATGCCCGTGTATCTGGAGGCGGATCTGAGAGTGCCATTGAAAAGGCGTTCAGCCGAGCAATTTCGCATGTTATTTTCGCTAAATTGCGCTAATCGCTTAAACTTTTCAGCGAAGGTGGGTGCGACCGAATGCAGAATGCCTGAAAGCCGCATTGTTTGCGCCCTAAGTCTCATTTAATATGTTGTCATGGCGAAAAAGGTTTATGGCGCCTTTGAATTAGGCTTTTCTTGGCGAACTGCTCAAAGTTTCCACTTAATTTTGATTCCTTTCAGAGCCCACCCACAACCCCAGAATGGACTGCTCAATGGCCACTCGAGGCTCTTTGTCACATCCTTCTATTCATGTCCGGGCGAAATTACATATTCATGTGCAGAGAGGCTCTCGTTCAGCTGGGTCTCGAGTGCTCGTTTGCATTATCCTTTCAGAGACAGGAATGTATGCTAAAAGAATGCTGGCGACATCAAATCGTACCCTGCCTCGAACTCCCACGAGTTAGAGGGGCCAATCAACGGCTCGGAATAAATCCTTTTGGCCCTAAAAATGGGAATTTAGGGTCTGACATGAATTGCGGAAGGAAGCAGTAGTTTCAATCGATTACATCGCTCTGGTCAGCGACACTTTTGTGGCCAAACAAAGCCGGCTGCATAAAGTGCCAAGAGTTATGGGCCAGAAACCCCAGAAAAGGCAGCGGCGTCGGAGGGGATTTCAATGACTACGGCCAGCCGGCTAATGTCCTTTGAGTGACTCTCGGGGGATAAGATCTGGGAAATAGTCAAGCTGTGTGCGAGCGCCTCGGTAAACGGTACTTCGTATCTCATAGTTGCATCTTGTTATCTTGTCAAGGCCCCGCTGCGTGTGTAAACTCTCGGCCGGCGACAATTTTGCCTCATTTGCGGTTGGCCAAGAGCGGAGGGGAGAGGAGAGGAGAGGAAAGAGAAGAGGAGCATGTGAACCCATCCATCCATCCGGCCAACAAAAGGCGCCTTTGTTTGGATCCTAAGCAGCAGCAGCAGTGGCAGCCGTCGTCGTCAATTCAAGTATCTCGCAGTACGTGTGTATCTGCATCTCGGGCACATACTGCCGCAGTAAATGCTCCTGTGAGTGGGCACCCTAATGCGGTTCTAATGGCAGCCGCCGACCGCATGAGTATCCAGCCATTGTCCATCGCCAATGGGCAGCCTTTGTCTCATTCTCGGTCTCGGTCTCGGTCTTCGCCTTCCGGAGCGTGGGACTCGGGGAGTCGACCACCCGTTCCCCGATTAACACTTACTGGCGATTGCACAACAATTGCATTATCAGAAACTACTGGCGGTGCGTTAATCGCGATCGCGGTTCAACGTGAACCTAATTGAAATTGTTCACCCTAAAAATTGATGTCGCCAAAGATCAGGGAACGCGGCTGCTGTCGCAGGACAAAAGTTCAGTTTTGCAGCCAGTTTAATCTTGCAGCCACAGCGCCTCTGTTTCTGTCTGTTAAGAGTTTTATGTAAACAACAATTCGCATCCTCCGCGGACTGATAAGAACCACATAGGCGTATGTAAATGGGAACTGTACTGTACATAAGGGTTTTTCCAGATGAGGGAAATTAACATTTAAATCCACTAAAATTTTGAGTAGTTAAGCTTTATTATATACAGTATACAGCTTTCTGAATGAAACTTTGCAGTTGATCTAATATGTATATGCACAAAAGCTGCCATAGGAGCAATCGGAAAATTTTGTAGAAAAAATATACCTTTGACAATTTTCAACATATTATATTTTCATATAATTTGAGATATTGCCATTTTGTATTTTTATAGAATTTCGATTTTAATTTTAGCTAGATCGAACAATGAAACAATTTTAATGAATGAGCTACATGAGAAGTGCGACCCTATAAATCATATCTATTCTTGATCAGCATTAATAGCCGAATCGATCTAGCCATGTCTGGTTGAATAAAAAAATTTAAAACTTTTTTCGAAATTGTTAAGGGGCTTAATTGTTAAAATTGTATACAAAAATTTGGGGAAAAATTAATTTTAAAATAAAATAAAATGCATTATGCAGTTTTATTGGCCCTATAAAAACTAACTCAGAATGAACTCCGACACAAAATAAATTTAATTTTAGTTTATTTATAATATTTTTATATTTTAAATTTGCCGAAAAATTGTCTTAAAAAATGTTTTTCAACATTTTTTTGTATCTGCTCAGAGATATAGACACTTTATATTTTCCTTTTTACTTGATAAAATTGGATTAAATTATAATAATCGAATTGTATGCAGCCAGGGTATACAAACTATGGAGTGCCAAACTTATCTTCCATTCTTGTTTACATATAATATTTTTAATTATGCTTTTGTGGAAATGCCCTTAGGTACATATGTATGTATGTATAAGCTCATCCGTATTTAGAGGTACTTATTTGTTCTTTATAAGCTTGTGGGGAATTTTTTTGTATATTTTTCCTATGCTCCGTTTGTTTACATTTTTGACTCGAAAATTGACGGCCTGCAAAACGAAACGAAAACAAAGGCGGACACTCGACTGATAGATTAGCAGAATGGCTGAGTGGCAATCTCGGAGGCACTTCTGACGATCGGACGCGAGCAATCCTCTGCTTAAAAGCAGGTCAGCTGACCCCGCCTCAGCCGCGCTCTCTCAGATGGCGCTTATCAGCGCCATTCGCTTCGTTCGGGGAACGAAGTGCTCCTTATCACCAACTGTCTGCAGCAGCACTATGTCTCTGAGTGGAAACATCAAGAAAAAATCAGCCCACAGAGCAAAACAGAAGCCAAAGATTCTTCCCCCCGATTCGATGGAAATTATGTTTCTTTGGTGCTTTGGAACTGGGGAATAATGATTTTTTGTACACATTTTGTTTGCTGATATGGGAAAAGCAATATTGCGGAGAAACCCCAAGTCCAACATGGCTTCTTTTATTTTTATAAAGAAGCTAATTCTATTAGTAATGAACAGAGAATTTCCCTGATCCTGTATTGCTGTCAAAGTAAAGCTGACGTACTTTTTATTATCAGTAAGGAATTCAAAATGTACTTTATCATTGGTATTTGTCAATGCTTTGAGCGTTTTTCCTTGTCTAATTTCTTTATTTACATTGTATGGTTATCATCGTTTCACTTTGTAATCTAATATATAACAAAAATAATAGCATTGCATAATATAATATGTATTTAATTATTTCCTGGACTAGAATGTCAATAATTGCTTGCTGTAGAAACTATTAATTAAATTCATTTATAAACATTACAAACAATATAAAGCTTTCCACCAAGTTGTCTTAGCTCAAATTCAAACTATAATTTAGAGGAAAATATATTAATATTTATAAAACTATATTAATAGTTTTAATTGTCAATTAAGTCTGTAGTCTGTCCTACATTGACAGGTTAGTCAGAATTTCAATTGTAATGCTGTCCAATATCTGCTGTTGAAGAATTTGAGCTATTTCAACCGAAAAATTAGGCAGAACATCGGAAATCAGTTGGAACCAGTTTCGTGCGAATCAAAGGTCCTGTCCTATTAATAGCCAGCATTTACTTGGTCAGTTTGTCTAAACTCCCAAGCCAGATTCAGTTACAGTTGCCGCACGGAAACTGATACATCATTAATTATTTGCCTAATCCATCAGCATCCGTCAACAGATTGGGCCTCTCACCTAGCCGAGTCTCACCTTTGCCTCCAACTTTCTCACACTCGGCCGGAGCTGGATATTAATTAACCATGCCAAAATAGCGAAACTGACCATTAACGCCGAGGAGGACGAGGAGCGTCGAAAACTATTATCTCCCTAATGGGCGCAAACACACGCGCTGTGTCCTGTAAGGGGATACTTTCCCGGCCCATCGGATTCCAGCACGGCCATCTCATGGCTTGCACTGACCGCTGTCCAGCTAGCAACCCCTTCCTTCGCCCAGCTTGAGACTCCTTGGGCCGGGAATCCTTTCTTCGCTCTTTGCTTAAGCCTTTGTTTTTCCCGGCATTGTCCTGGGCAGCGGGCACTTTGCATAATCAATAATCCTTGACGCTGGCCGGCCCGCCATTGTCGCGCTGACCAACACGTCTGAAAAGATAAATTATGGTTTGTAGTCAAATTGAAGGCAAACAATCCCCGACAAAGGACGGCCCAAGGAATGCAATGGGCTGGAATCGAGTGGGGTGAGGTGGTCATCCGATCGCCCGAAAACAGCTGCCTCGAGCTGAAACCGGACAGTGTCGAAGAGTAAGGGGTTAAGGGCTTCCTCCTGCAGGACTGCGAAAGTTTGTTTTCCCATCTTGGGACATATGAATTAATTTGATTATTTCTTGGAGAGAGTTGGCGGGCTGAATGGACTGGGTTTTTAAAAGCTTTATGGAATAAATGTACGTTACTGATAGGGATTAATATTTACAAGTTGTTGAAAAGCTGAATAATTCAAACGAACTTGGATTTTCAATTAAGAACTACAGCCTTTTAAATATACAAAATAATAATGTTAAATTAACCTCATCCCCGTGATTGCCTCTCAAGGAACCAAGTTAATCCATCTAGTTAACCAATCCCCTTTTAAATATTTACCGAAGATTGCTGCATAAATACTAAATGGTGTTTGGTTTACGAAGTTAATACCTGAGCAAAGGCATCCTCCGTATATAAGGCATCATCAATCGTTGGGTAGCGCCAAATCTCCAGCTAGAGTAAACATAATTACACATTTATTTAAATTGCAGACCGAATCGGTTGATAGTTGGAAGGAAAGAAAGGACTACAGGGGCGGACAGTTGACCTTTTCCACTCGCGCCAATGGCCGAAAGTCCTAAGACAAACGGCCAGCTGTGCAAATGTCAAGACGTAAGTGTCAAAATGCTCATTAATAACGTCATCCTTAACGGTCGCCGGGAAGTGCAGGACGATGGCTGCGAAATCGGATGGAATAGGTCCTTTCTGGGCAAAAAGCAAACACACGAGGACACGAGGAATCGATGAGAATGCAAAAACGAAAGTCCTATAACGGCTAAGCCGTCGTCAAAGCGAAGTCTGGACAATGGGCAAAGTTCGTCAAAGGATGTTTGCGCAAGTAAACATTGGAAACTATACGCCAGCAGCGAGGAGCAAGGAGCATAAAGCAAGGATGTGAGGTGTGCTCGCTGTCCTGTCCCGTCTTAAATTGAAAAATTATGATAAGCAGCACAATGGAAAGGAGGAAGTTGCAAAACAGCCGAGCCCACATCCCACCGGGAGAGCAGTGAGTGACATGCAAAAGGATATCTAGGATGTTCAGGGGTTGGGCCCAAGACGAGCGACCAGCCTCGAGTGTAGCCAAAGTGTGCAACGGCCTATAAAGGAAACCCATTCGCAACGGGATATCAGTTACGAGGACCTCTTGGAACCTGGACCCCGGACCCTGCTTCGCCTTAACCCCTTCTCGCACCCGGGCAGCATCTTCCTAACGCGGTCCTGTTCCTTTGTGTCCTTTGTTTATCTACCCGGCAATAGTTCACATGAGCTTATCATCCGCAGTGCCAGTGTTTGCGAAAAGTTTGCCAATTGGCGGGGGGTGTGCGAAGGGGTTGACAGTGGCCATAACTTTGGTCCTCAGGATATTCCCGGCTTAGTCCTGTAATGCCCTTTGTCTTAATGGTCTGCCTCGGACGTTGGCGAGTGATTACGGGACCAGAAACGGGATTTGCAGAGCACATAACTCAGAATCTTTATTCGTCAAAAGAGTGGCTCTCCACCACGGTGACCCCCTTGTAGCCGCATTTCTGGCGCCACTCCTCCACCGCCATCTCCTGGATAACCGGCCGCGTGGTCACCGAGTCAATAGTGCAGACTGTCCCGCCCTGCAGTTCCTCGCCCATCTGGTCCAGCTGGTTGATGCGGTCGTAGATGATGCCCACCACGCCAAACCGTCTCAGCCGGTTGCGCACCTCCGCATTGGTGGCGGTACCGCCCCAGGCCAGCGTCTGCAGATTGAACTGGCGCAGCAAGGACGTCAGCGAGAGGTTTTCGAGCACCGTGGTGGTGTGCAGGCTTAGACCGAAAAACTCCAGGGAGTTGCACACCTGAACTGCATTCTTCAGATGATTGACCCGCTCGTCGGCGTACTGGGCCGGGGACTCCGGGTCCGCCGCCAGCAGCACCACCGGATAGAGGTTCTGCTTGTAGCGTACCATCGCACAGATGTCCGCGTCAGAGCTGCAGAACATGATGCGCCTTTGACCAGCGTTCTCCAGAACAAGTTTGAGGATTGTGTCCACGTAGAAGTTGCGATCGAAGGTGGGCTTGAAACTGCCAACCTCCCAGCGCCTCGAGTTGTCCAGTTGTGGCCATTTGATTTCGATGTTAAAGCCCACGGAGCTGTGCATATCCTCATTCTCTAGCTGGAGCAGCTCCAGGAGCAGAGGAAAGGGCCGCTGGTCGCGAAGCATCTCGTCGCAGGATAATTCGCAACTTTTGCTTCCGGCGAACCGCAGGACACGCACTTCCTTCAGCTGCTCATAGGTGAAGGCCTCCAGTGGCACAGCGACATGGTCCTTGCGCTTCGAGCCGCCCATGCAGAGCAGCATCAGCTTGTTGAGGTTCTCGTAGGAAAAGACCAGCAGGTCCTGGTTCTCCAGCAGCTCCTCGTAGCTGGGAGTGCGCTGCTGCAGGAAGCGCAGCACAAAGTCGTGGTACACCACCACCTGGGCGTCCTGGGTGAGTTGAACGTCCAGCTCAACCATGTCAGCATTGGATATGGCGGCTTGCTTGAACCCAAAAAGCGTGTTCTCGCGGAACAGGTCGGCGCCTATGCGGTAGGTCTTGCCCGATCCCCGATGACCGATGTCCATGCACAAGCGGCTCTTCCGCCAGTAGCGTACATAGCTCTTGCTCAGGTCGCACTGGAAGCCCTCAAGAGGACGGATGACCAGGTATTGCACGGTCAGCTCCATTAGTGGCCTATGCGTGGAGGCGCAGGTTATCTTCACCCGGGCCGAGCCCTCGCTGCCCAGCAACTGGTCCGGCTGCAGGAACCCGTAACCGTAGTGATACGGCGGTTCATCCGACGCCGCCTTGTGGGCGTAGGTGTAGAGATCCATCCGGTAGAGCGTCTCTTCCGGATAGGCCACTGTGCAGTGAAACAGCTGCAGGTCCTTCGGTCCGCAGGGCACCCCGAAAAAGCTCTGGAACTCCAGCGGCTTGGTGGAAGTCAGATTGGCCACCTCGGCATAGGCCATTCGAAGTTCAGGATTCACGTCCCATAAATTGTGGTCGGAGGGACATGTCAGCGAGACTGGTATTGATACTTTTTGAGGGGCCACTTTGCAGCCGATGTCTGCTTCGTGCATCGGCGTCACGTGGACATTGAGCAGCCGCTCCTTCTGGCGCTGCCAGTGGAAGGGAGCGTTAAAAAACTTCAACTGCACTATGGACTCCGAGGTGACCCAGCCGCGGTCCACGCGATTGTTGTCATTCTGAACATGCGGCTCGCCGAACTTGTCGACGTCCTTGAGCTGGTTCTGGCAGGTGCGGATGACTCGCGGCTTGAGCTGCGCTTCCCAGAAGCGAATGTAAGAGTCATTGGTCACTGCGTCGTACACCACGATGCAGTATCGGTAATGGATGTCAATGTTTCGCGGTATGGTCAATACAGCCTCGTACTTGTGGCTCTTGCAAGTGCAGTTGGCGCAGTGCTCCTTTTCCATGATGAACACGCTCTTGGGCTCCCATGAGCCAAGCGATGGGCAGTTACCGGATATGGCTATGTACTCGTTGCCGCTGAGCTTGTGGTAGGAGACCACAGCAAAGGGCCACTCGGTGGTGGGCACCGGTGGTGGTGTCTCTGGCTCCTCAGCGCCCTCACCCCCCGAACCTAGTCCGTCATCATTCAGATTGGGATCGCACTCCTCCCGTTCGTTGGCAAAGAACCAGCGGTGCATGGTAACGTTTTTATTCTAATCGCAACCGAAATTTCATTAGGAGGTCTTCTATAAAAATATGTTTTGTTTTAAAGGACTTGAATAGATTTTAAATGTGTCTGTTTGACAGGAGAAAAAATTTTAAAAATGAAGCCTGTTTGGTAGAACTGCTATATCTATTTTTATAACTCTACGAAATCCATGAGTTCCCAGCACTCAGAGCTCCCACGTAAGTTGCGCCAGTCCCATGTCAAAGCATATCATTAGCTAACCACAAGAAACAAGGACTAGTTTGAGGAATTTTCGAAAGTTTCCCACCAAAAGTCGCCTGAGCATCCTGTCATATTCCCCGCAGGAAGTGATCTTTTGATCCGGAAACTATAAAATTGGTACACCAAGCCCGTAGAAATCTCTGTGTCGCGGCCTAGGCACGCAAACCTCGTCCGTTCAGAGGGAAAAAACTCTGAAGCAGGCCACCTGCGACAGGATCGGGGAACAAAACGAAGGATCGCGGCAGGAAAATGCTCGGTACTCGAACAAGGGGGTTGTAGTCCTGCTCGAACAGGAAAATTAGGCGCAGTTTTAGCTAGGGGGAAAACATAATTAGTGTTGGCTTTAAAATTAAATTTTAATTGTGGCCCCTCCCAGCACTGCTCCTGGGTAAACTGTGGGAATTTAAGAGACTCCTCCGCCGAGCCGATTCCAAATATAGAACTGTCTTTTTGACAGTTGTCAATGAAACCATTTCGAGCACTTCCCAATCGGAGTGTCTCACCTTACCCCGAATCAGGGCGACACTTCGCTGGCTTCCGACTTGGGGCGATCTCGGATTTCCCTAGTGCCTAATCCGCTTGTTTACCAAACAAATCAGCCGAAAAGGGGTGACAGCCGCACAAATTTATGCACGTCAACAGCGATTAAACAGCAAACGAGGCAATCAAACCGAAGAAGACACATGCCAGAAGACTCAACCCCAGCCGCAGATGCTGCAGCTTGTAAAGATTTCGAGATTCGAGATTTCTCTGCCTTTAGGCAGAGAAATGAATGGAGATCAATAATTAATTGGAAATATTGATATGGAATACCCTTACGTCTTAATGCAAGTACATAATAAAGTTAGGACGAATTCCATTGGGCTCTATTTAACCCTATCCTCTCCCAACACTATAATAACAATAACCTCACGCCTGTCGCAAGCGAGCTCCTCTTGGTCCTTTCTTCCTGTCAATGCCCCTTGTTCCTGACACAGCACAAAATGCAGACACATGTCCGCTAGACCGCAGAACGAGTGCCAAAAGTGCTGTCCACCGGCCATGTCCTTGGCTGGCCGGACCATGTCCTGTGTACGACTGCAGCTGGCAGTGAAACCGAAGCCGCGCCTGCGTAGGCCCTAGCAGGTAGAAGTCCTTCGGCTCCTTCCGTTTGACAGTCTTCTGCACTTGACCCTGCTGCGGTCGAGATTTCCACTGTTGCAAGTGCAATTAAATGGCAAACAAAGCAAAGTATGTAAAACCGCAGCATGTGCCCAGGTAGAGGCGGGATCAACTGTCAACTGGCAGGCAGTCCAGGCTTTGAGCACTGCACTTCCTGCCGCGGGAAACTCAAACCGAAATCCTAATTAAGCATAAAGAACGACTAATTTTCCCGCTGCCCCTCCGTCGTCCCCATTGTGGGAAAGTCGAATTGGAAATTCGTGAGCCACTGAGTTCCCCGGTGGATAATCCACTCGCCTTTCTCGCGGTCTTCGAATTACGCTCATTGCAGCGAGGCCTGCGCACAGGCGTTGTGTGCGAGGGGGGATTACTGTGGAAAATGCAGTTTTCCGCTTTGTTCTCGTGTAGTTGAATATCCTTGGGAAAGACTCAGTGTTTCCCCTGTGCGGTAAGTAAATAATATCTTGAACGATGATGTTTACGTGATTTTGGAGCAGTCCGATTTCCTTGGAGGATGTCCTGAGGCAAACACGGATGCAGGATGTCCTTTCAGGATACGCTCAGCACAGGCAGGGATCTCCTTGTCCAAACAGGTGCGAAGCCATGACTTTCCCAGGATTGAACTGGGAAGTGCAAGCCCCAATCCCAATTGCTGGAGGGAGCTGGGGTAAGACCCCATGTCAATAAATCATCCCAGCACTTTCATGTCATCCATCCCGGCTTCACTCAATGGAAATCAATAGCCGGAAAATGGTTTTCAAGGCTAGCGTAAAACCAATCCAACACCGAAAACACCAGAAATCACAAATTAGCTACACGACAACTACAGTGTGAGAACAAAACCCGAGGCAGCAGAACATTTAAATACCAAAAAAGTCATTGACACATGGAGTCACCGTGCCCGTCGAAGTCTATGGCAACATCTGGACAAGTATTAAAAAAACAATAACAGACCCTAAAGTGACATCCACTGCGCCAGGATCCTTAGCGGCAACTCGCCCGTGGAAGATTACAATTTATGGCTGAGTCTGATTCTACAAATATTTAACCAGAAGTTGGGGCAGGGGCACGACGTGCATTTCACAAGCCCGCTGGAATTTGTTACGGAAAAAACGGCTTGGAATAAATTGGAAAAATTCTGAATGATTTCCGTGAGAAGCGATACAGGATGTGGGCCCCTTGGACGTGAGTTGGGTGGAGCTAGACGATTTTAATTGGGCCTGGGGGGAAATCTTCGCAGTCATCTCAGTAAGGCAACGCAAGA